>APFE031174408.1:0-50370 GCA_000404065.3 Pinus taeda | reverse complement strand
TATTGTAATATGTATTGTTACATGTTCTCAATCAATATAATATACATATAGTTTGGGGTTTTCAGCTTTATGCTTTCCTCGGGTACATACTGTGTTGATATGTGTGATTGATGCTTCAATGTGCGCATGTGAATGTTTCTTAATACTGCTAAATTGATGATCAACGTAGAGGAGGTTATGTATTATGCAAGATTTTGCAAATAGTGTATAATCAAGATAATCTCTGTGAATAAGTGTCATATTATTCAAAATTTCTACAACTATTAGGCCACATTATCTCCAAAGATGGTATCAGGATTGACCCAACAAGAATTGAAGCTATTTTGCAGATACCAGATCCCAGGAATATCAAAGAACTTCAAGCACTTCTAGGAAAGATAAACTTTTTGAGGAGATTTATCTCTAATATAGTTAAGTTAATTAGATTACTAAACAACATGTTAAAGAAAGATTCGACTGTTAAACGGACTCTAGAGGCTAAAATGTCATTTGAAGATATAAAGTTAGCCTTAACACAAACGCCAGTCTTCATCAGTCCAAAGTTTGATAGGGAATTTATCATATTTTCTTTTACTTCAGAACATACCATTGCTACAGTCCTCTTACAGAAAAATGATTGACGTTTTGAACAGCCAATAGCCTTCTTCAGTAAAGCCTTGAGAGATGCACCTTTAAAGTATAACATAATGGAGAAACAAGCTTTTTCTCTGGTTAAATCCATAAAATATTTCAGAGTTTATATTTTGTACTCCCATATAGTAGCTTATGTTCCCAAACTTGTGGTTAAAGACATTTTAACTCAGAATGGACCTTATGGAAAAAGAGGAAAGTGGATAGCTACAATATTAGAGTATGATTTAGAGATTAGACCTGCCAAATTGATCAAAGGCCAAGGTTGGCTAAGCTAATGGCTAAATCAAACTATCAGGTCCTAGATATTAACCTCATTGCAGAACTAGATAACGACAAGGAGATGGTGACTCCACAGATCAGCCAAGTCTTTACAGATTCACCACGATATGCTGACATAATATATGTTCTGCAAAATCTTCAAGCTCCTCCAGAGCTATCCAGAACTAAAAGTAGGTTTTTAAAGATGAAATCTTTAAAGTTTTTCATAATTGATAATGCCTTATTTTGGAAAAATCATGAAGGCATCTTTTTAAATTGTTTGTTAAAAGAGGAATATGATAAAATTTTGCAAGAGTTTCATGCAGGTGACTGTGGGGGGCATTTCTATTGGAAGACAATAGCTTATAAGATTTTGAGGGCTAGTTTTTACTAGCCCAATCTGTTTGCTAATGTAAAAACTTTGTAACCTCATGCCACAAATGTCAAATTTTTTAAGGAAAAATAAAGTTACTACCATTACCTTTGAAACCTATATCTATTGAAACACCATTTCATCAGAAGGGTCTTGACTTCATTTGTGAAATTCATCCCCCTTCCTCTACCTAGCATAGATGGATCTTAACTGCCACAGATTATTTTACAAAATGGATAGAAGCCATACCCTCAAGACAAGCCACCGATACTGTCATAATAGGTTTTCTTGAGGCCAACATTCTATCCAGATTCGGTTGTCCCACTAAAATCATCACAGACAATGCTACAGCCTTCAAATCAAAAAGGATGATTGATTTTTGGAACAAGTATCACATAACCCTTGGCCACTCCACAGCCTACTATCCCCAGGGAAATGGACTTGCAGAATCATCCAATAAAATCCTAATGAATATTATAAAAAAAATATTGGAAGACAATAAGAAGACTTGGAATAAAAAACTAGTGAATGCTTTATGGCCATATAGACTGACCACAAAGAAATCTATTGGCACTAGTCCCTGTAAGTTATTCTATGGAATGGAGGTTGTCTTCCCATCTTCTTTGGGAACTCCAGTGATGAAATTACTCCAAGAAGCACAGGTTGAGCCCAATGACATTCAAAGAAGGATCAACCAGACTATTCATTTGCAACAAACCAGAGAACAAGGCTACATTAGATCCCAAGTGGTGTAGGACAAAATTAAGAAAGTATTTGACAAAAGAACCAAGGCAGAAGATTTCTATCTAGGAGACAAAGTACTGAAATGGGGCTCAAGAAGGGAAGATAAAGGGAAACATGGGAAGTTTGGCTTCCTGTGGAAAGGTCCTTACATTATTTATGCTTTCAGAGGTAATAATGCCTATTTCCTTAAAGAACTAGATGGTGCAGAAGTAAAAGGAGGACGAGTAAATGGTCGAATGCTTAAACACTATATGGATCCCAGTTATTGATTTCACTAATTCTTTGTACATACTATATCCTTCATAAAGTTCAGTTTGGATTGGATAGTAAACTTTGGAGTTGAAGCCCGAAGAGAAGGCCCTAAGCTTTAAAGTTTTACTGTCAATAAATATCAATAAAGCAGCAAAGTAAAAAGGAAAGTCGCAGAGTAAAACCATAGAAATTCAGAAGGCCATTGATCTACTAGTTCTTGACATTTCACCAGGAAATGTCATCCCCAAGTGGAGCCACTGTTATGTTCCTATACAAATAGGTGTCATAATTTTTTAATGGATGAGGTCAAAACTGTAATATGTACATACCTTTTCTTTTTGCAAATGTTTTCCATATTTGTAAAAAACCAAAAAATTAAAAAAAATGTAAAGAGAGTATGTCCTAAAAGAAAAATCAAAGGACAAAAAGAATGAAAAAATGTCAAAAAAGATGAAAAATGAACCCCACAGAAAAAGAAAAAGACCATGAAAGTGTGCAAGTCCAAATGCCACTACTATTTTATTTTTTGTACAATAATGATTGAGTGCAACTTTTTATTTGTGCCACAATCCATGGTAACCAAATAGTTTAACCTTGGTTATTCCATGTTTTCAATTTCATGCTTAGAGAGAGAGAATAAAATCTGACCAAACTGTTTAATCTTGGCAAATAAATAGACAGGTAGAGTAAATAAAAGGAGCTCAACAATTTAATCTGAGCCCTTGGATGTAATAAGGATAGATTTAGATAGATTTCTATTCTAAAAGAAAAAGAAAATTTTTGAAAAGGGTTGGATAGTTTAAGTGCACCCTAATAAAAAGTAGAAAAAATGGTAGGATGAGTAGATGGGTAAGTAGTTGGATGGTTGCAGAATTATGGTGATTTATTGGATAAAATAATGTCATTTAAAGTATGGATGACAATGGAACAGTTACAAAGCCAAGTGATCAATTCCCCTCCCCCCTTTCATTTTAATTTTTCACTAATTTCCCACAATAAAAAATCAAAGTGCCTAAAACTTTAAGTTAAAGGGGCTCAGAACATTTCTCTGACTTATGGAGGGACCAAACCCTCAACCCAATAACTTATAAGGTTTAAGTACTACAACCCCCTTACAAACATTCACTCCCTCCATAAACATTCATCTCACCTTAAAATCCCTTTTCCTAAGGTGAAATCATCATTTACCTAGGGAAAGTAATAAACCTTACCTGAAACCCCCTTTGTTTACATAAAAACCCACAAAAATCATTAAACCTAAGTTATGATGTGTAAATATGGATGTATAAATAAATATCAATATATTATATTTAGTGCAATTTGTTTTTCCACTTCTGTTTCATATTAACTTTAACTTTTATTATATTTAAGTCCCGAAAAATAAACCCCTTTTCCTGTATAGTAATTAAAATCCAAAATGTTAAATATCCCACCCCATGGTTTGAAATATAAACCATAATAGTAAATAATTAAATGGATTAATTAGTTGATCCGCGACTAATTAAGAGCCATAAACCCTCGCCAAACCAAAAAGGATTAATTAATCAAACAGTGATTAATTAAACAAACCTCCTACAATCATATCACCCCTGACGTCATTAAGCCGCCCTAACCCGCAATTAAAATCTCGTCGAGCCCTTCCATTAACTCCCCGATAAACTCACACTCCCAATCACCGTACGATCTGACCCCTTTAGATCTAACAGTTGTCGCTCATATCAGGCAGCCTCTGATGTCGACCTTTACCCGCCCGATGTGAGCGGCTTTACTATTCACCCTGCCTCTACGTGTCACCCGATGAATGGCATCGGGCGGACCTCCCCCAATACCGCCAAGTCCTCAAAAGCAATGCGATAGATTCTGCTTATCGCCTCCGCTTACCACCTTCACTACACGACAAAACGTCACCTCTGTCAATTGGCGCCAACTGTAGCTTTTCCATTATACCCGCAAAAATCATTGACTTTGCAGATAAACCAAAAATACTCATTACTTTTGTTTTTTACTAAGAGAGAAAAAAAAAACCTTATGTTCTCCATGCAAATGCATAGTACATTCGAACTGTCATCCCGCTACCAACCATCAACCTCCCGAAGTCGCTGAACTCCAAATTACCATTACATACCGTCTGCTCCCTGCGAATAGTGCACAAGTACCATTAATCCATTCAGACAATCGAAACCAGGTATTTACCCTATTTTCGACTGAGAAACCTTGTTTTCATGCCAAGCCTGGGCTAAATTGCTTAAAAATTAAGTAATTAGTAAGTTAAGTTGTCTGATAGTCCTTAGATACTCTGTGATGATCCAATTTTTCCATATTTCCCTAAATTATTTTCCCCCGTCCTTGAATCCACAAGAACCAAGGATGGACGCCCCAATTGCTTTGAATGTCATGCCAGTTACTACTCCCCACAGATATTTAGACCATCTTCGCCTAACTAACAAAGATTATTAGATTAAAGACTTCATCTTTGAAGAATCCCCTTTGAAATTGCATTGCAGACACCGAGATAACTACTAGAACCACGCAGATAAGATAGGCCTATGGGAATCAAACCTACCCAAATATCAATTCCCCAGTGTTCATGTCTTCTCGAAGATTGTTCACTACTATCATGCAAACTATGACCCTATCATGAGAGTTGTAATGTCCCCAGATCAGGAAGTCTTATTCACTATCACTGCAGAATCCATAAATGAGATGTTAGAGTTGCAACTTGGTGAAAACCTCACCCCCCTTACCATTGCTGACTTGCTTGATAGATTCTCCAAGCTATCTAGCTCCAGAAGTACTGAAATCCTCCAAACTTTCATTAAAGAAGAAAAATACATGCCAAATGACCCCCCCCCCCACATGTCATCCTTCTTTTTTGATCTGGGCAAAGGTATCACATCAATGATATCAAGCATTTTAGGTTTTACCACTAGTGAATATATAGATGATATCATTTTTGCCTACATGTTTATTTTTACCCCTGGCCAGCCTCCTGCAATCAAATTTGATTATGCAAAATTCATCTCAGATAAGATACATGATCAGTTTCTGAGATTGGAAAATGAAAGAATCTTCAAATACTCAGCAGTCCTATACCACCTTTTCCTTTACTATCAGACTGATAAGTTTCCCTTCTCTGTCCAAAATCTTGACACCAAGAGGAAACCTAGATCTGTCATCTTCTAGACCCCTCTGTTCCATAGGTCTAATTCTCCCTACCCATATACAGATTTCATTGATCTATTTGTACACCTAGTGGCTACCATGTTGCTAGGAAGACCTCCTCCCAGGATCAATGCAGACATCAGAAGGGTCTTGCAATTGTCAAAGCAATACAAAGTAGGGGATTGGTACTTATACCAAAACCATACTGAAATTAGAATCTATGGATGTGAGTTGCCACCTTACAAATTGCCAAAGTACCTCCCCATGAGACTATTTTCTCTGGAGTACTACAGACAAATAATCAATTCATATGAGGTGCATTTTGTTAGAACCAAGAAAAAGGCCCAACTAAGAATAAAATATCATCTTGGCCCTTTCATTTGTAACAGTAGAGAAGCAAAAAAGGAGGCAGATGAAATCCTCCAAAGGTTGAAATTAAAACAGAGTTTCATGTGGACTTATGATCCCCATAGCTTTATTTGTAATAGGAGACAGAAAAATAAGCTATCTCCTTACATCCACCATAGGATCCCAGAAATTGAACAGTATGCCAGTCAAACTGAATGGGTGCAAAACACATTAGTAGATCAAGATAGTAAAGAGGTTGCAGTTGACAATGTATTGATGGATTTAAATAGGAGGCTTGATGAAGATTTACTTGTAAAGGTGCCTGGAGAAACTCCATCTCAAAGGTAGTCAGAGGAACACAGTGGACAGACTTCGGAGCAAGCAGGGTAACATCAGGCCAACCAGGATCATCAGAGCAGGCAAAATTTCAGAGATACCTGAGATTTCAAAGGAGCTCAATCAAGTAGAACAAAATATGAGCAATCCCCCCATTTTGCAAACTCCTCTAAATAAGGAGAAAAATCCAAAAAGAGACAGAGAGGGGGCCACTCCTTCCAGCAAGCCTACTGATCAAACTTTTGCTAAAAGGAAAAGATTAAACCCATATGCAGAACAAGAGTACATTGAGGAAATAGCAGGCAACACAGTTGTAGAAAGAACTGATAGTGTGCATACTATGACTTCAGGAGGTACATCATCTACCTCACAGTTCTAGGTATTAGAAAGGCAGCAGAGTACAGAGGTATCTTCTTTCAGGGCTCCTTCTGGACAGAGCCAGGATATCAAAGAAAAGTATAAAGAAATCAAAGCAAGGAATTAGACACTAAAGGCTCAAACCTATGCTCATTATCTCATAATGGCTCCAACTAACCAGACAAGGCTGATGTCAGTGTTTGATATAAAAGAAGGCAATATGCAAATGATTTTTCTCAAACCAACTATGCAACAACCAAGATCAGTGGCTGATTATTTAAAAATTGATTTTGAAGTTTTAGCAAAGGATATTCATCATATTGACCAAATAGAGCTGCATAAACAAACAAGTGAGATGGTCTACTCTACATTGACCAACAAAACAATCACAACTCATCAACTACAGAACTCACTAAATAACACATCTGCACAGCTTCAATTGGAAAAGGCCTCTTCTCAGGCCAAAGACACCAGAATAAAGATTTTGGAAGATTTGGTCATAGAGTTGGGACATGATCCCAAAGATGTCAAAGTAGAAGAGCAATTAATAAAGAAGAAAAATGATGACATAGCTGCACTAAAGAAGCGGCTCAAGATCCCTCCTCTTCACCATCCTCAAAATGTTGAACTTATAGAAAAACAAAAGGAGGAAGAACTTATGGACCTAGTCCTTTAGTTGAACGATCAATTAAAAGCAACTGAGAAAGAATTGGAGAATGTGATACAGTCTAAGCAGAGTGTGTTGGCCACCACTCCTCATACTGTAATACCTATAGTTTCCACAGCAGTACCCTCCACCCTGTCAGCTTCCTTGGCACCAACTATTCCAACAGTAATAGCATTGCTAGTAGCAGGTACTACTTCATCCATAGGTACATCAACCAGTAAGGGGACAACAACAGAAAGAACAGATGAATTGGTTAAGGCTATGGAATAAATGAGTATCCAGGGCATAGAACTGAAGAAGCTCAAAGAGCAAGTGACAAGTTTGGAAACAATTTGTGAACTTTCACAAATACAGCACAAAGAAGAGACTTGGAAAAACCAAAGGATGGTGGAAAGAATAAGAATCCTTGAAAAGGATTTGACACTAGAAAAGCCATTGGGAGACATCAAGGATATACTGTGGACAAATATCATTGATTCCATCAATGATATTTGGCCTTCCATTCAGGTTATTTTTTAGCAAACTGAATTAGTCAAAATATCCATGGAAGTCATACGAAAGACAAAGGAAGAACTGGGAGACAAGCCTAAGGAAGCAAATCAGTTGATAGATTTTTTGAACAATAGAAACAGGTACCAGCTAGAAGAATTAGAGATTCAAGACAGAACAGCAACTATTATTGAGATAAAAAAGTTCTAACTAAAAGGAACGTGATGCTTAATTTGGAGAAAAGATGTCAAAGCATTGAAGCAGGCATTGACAACTTTATGTTGAAATATGGCATTTTGAGAGAAAAAGGACTTCCTAGTCCTCTGGTCATACATGACAAATTAATGACACGGGAAGATTACATTGAAAGATTGAATAGACAGTCGAGGAGCCAAGCTAGTTCTTCAGGAGTAAAAGCATTGCCTACAGGAAAAGTACTTTATGATGGCATGGAGAATCTATTCTATATAGAACATGAAGTGAAGCACTTGTTCACCAGCAAACCAAATTTTTCCAAATATACAAAAGCTGATGAAGTCTACAGAAAAATTATCATAATAAAATTACCTGATAATGAGTGGTGGACTAGTTTGAGAGATTTACTATAAAGTTAATATAGTAAATATGTGGGGTAAAATATGTCTGTCAGGAGAAAACAGGTAATACAGGATTAATCAACACAAATAAAGAGTATCGGTAGGTCAAAGATAAGTGTGAAATCCAACACATAACTACCAAGGCAACTGCAAGAGCCAAATCCAAATTCCAACAGCCAACACATTCACAAATAAAGGGATAACAAGAAATCAGTTCTTCATTTGTCTCTATCTTCCTGTTGAAGATCTTTTTTGTTTCCTAGAATAAATCTCATATGGTTATGAGATATTTTGTATTAGTTTTTGTATAAATACTTCACAAATTGAAGTAATTAGGGTGGATTAAAAATCATTTCTAGAGACATTTTGTTTTAAGCTAAGGAGTTATTGTACTCAAGACTGGACTGGTTTATTGGATTATGAAATAAAGCTGAGGACATTTCACTTGATTCTTGTGCACAATTGGAACAAATAAGTATCATCTTCTCATGTTTAAATATTTTATTCTCTTTATGTTATGAAATATTCATGTGTTTCTTATAAAATCTTAAGAGAAAACAAGGAATGATGTCATCAGAATTAGCTTAAGTGCTCTCTGTCTTAACTGTTTGCTTTATTTATGTTTTCTTCTAAACTGCCTTGGTCTGGAGATTCTTATATTGCCTCCTTACTTTCACAATTTATCCCCCTTTGGCCCATATTATAGGATTCTTCATTTCTCTTTGCTACTAACCATCCTTTCCTTCCTCATCTTAATCCTTGTTAAGGATTCCTCACTGCCCTTAGCCCTGGTTAGGACTCTCATCCATTTAAACCTGCAGATTTGTTCTTGTTGTGTTAGCCTGGCCTATGGACTCTTACCTCACTAATAAATCAAATCCAGTTAAGCCTTTCTTGATTGACTCCATAGCCTAATGGCCTAAATATTTTCTCTGCCCATCTGTCTTCTTAATTCCACCACCCAATAAAAAAAAACAACCCTGAACATTAAGAACTAGCCTAATTTATTATTTAAACAAAGTTAAATTGTAAAGAGAGAGCCCTCTTTGGACTTAGGTTGGCTAGAACCTGAGTCTAAAATATTGGTTTGTGATTACCTCGGGCCATTCCTTCTTTGATAACTTCTAAGGAAGAAACCTGAGTGATAACACTTGGGAAGCCTGGAGACTAGTGATGACCTACGGGAGCTCTTCATAGTTCCAGATTTGACTTCAAATGCGCGCCTTCAGCTTGACCACTCTAGACTTCATCATCTTAAGCAAGTGAAGTGGGGCTCCCTTATATCTTATCGTCCATGTTTGCATGCAATCAACAGCAGCATGCACATTCGACAAGATATGTTCTCTTCTAGCACATCACTGATGCCATCCGTTGAGATGGACGACTGCCTTATGCAGGCTAAAAAATTTGGAATACAACGCTCGCATAATTGTGTCAAGGGACAATACCTCATCTAGTATTTCCTTCTTCAATTCTTCTCAGGTGGATGTTGTCACTAACTCTCCTCCTTGCTTGGTCGTTTGTAGCTGCTTAGCCATTCTCTCATTCTCAGCTATTAGAAAATGAACACTTGAGCTAGTGGCTTCAGCATATGCTCTAGTGGCATCATCCAAGGTCGATGGATGTTTGTGCACGTCAGACATAATCACTCGTTCCTCATACTGCACAGGAGATGTATGATCTTTCGGAGTTGACACTCTACGAGATTGTACAACTCTATGTTGAGACTCGTCGAATGAGATGTTGTGCATCTCTCCTTCCAGATAATCTCCAAGGATCTCATTGTCTCTTTGATCACTTGGGACTTTCTCATCTTCTGGATGCAGTGAAGTTGGTGGGTAGACCTGTTGGTGGTGAGGCATGAGGTTGATGTCCTGCTATAACTCCTACTACTCCATTTCCGTATCCATCTGTTCAAGTGCTCACTCTATCTCCTGAGCGAAGTCCTGCTCCTACGATGGTTCACCCTGCTCAGTTGATGTCGACTGTTCTGATGAGTCCACTACCTATACGAGCATTGTTTCATCCATCTGCACATGTTGCATCCCCTGTTGTACATTTTGTTGTTGCACTTCCCTTGCATGTTTGTGCAGCTCTTTTCCTTTCAGAGTTGCTCCTTCAACTCATGCAACTCGTTCTTTGTTTCCTCAATTTTCCGTTTCTCCCTCTGCCATTACGTGATTCACTTATCGTGTTGTTGCCTCTTCACCTCTATAGCCATAACTTCTTTCTCTACAAGTGGATCTTCTCAGAACTTTCATCTTTCCTCTTCCTCCATGCGATCGACAATCTTTCTCTTGCCCTTGTCTTGCACTAGTATGTTCACCTCTACTGCTACTACTATTTCCGGTGCTCTCTGAGATGTTGCTTCACATTGCTTCGCTAACTGCTCGACAATGAAGCCAACCTGTTCATTGGTTCTAGAGACACTATAGCAATATCTCAATGGGTCCTCCTCTACCCAATGAAATTCCCCATGGATCTAGTTGAACTGTACTCTCGCGCAGTGATCTTTCACAAGACAATGTCGGTCATACAAATTGTAACTCCGGAGGTCGAATAGATACTTCTTCATCTGCTCTGCTTCGATATCTACATGCTTGAAACTTTAGATCTCATATAACCCAATGCGCAGCAGAAGAGTAGGCGAAGGTGCCTTCTTCTTCCGGTGTAGCCTAGTCGTCAATCCCACCGAGATGTGATACACTACTTCTTTCATGACGAGCACGTCCAAAGCAAACTTCGGTAGAACATGTGGAGGCTTCTCCGTAATGTACATTTGTATGAAGGTGTCGGATGGTGAGGCAACCAATCAGCTATGTCTATCAGTCCCTCCATTGCTTCCATCGACATGCAGGGTGGATCTTGTTCGAATATCATCTTGTAAACTAGGGTGACAAAATGATTGGACAGTCGTGTGACAACTCCTCTAAAGCCTCATTCGAACAATATATTACAATAAGTGTTCACATCAGACTCTGTCATTGACCATGCCCACTTCAAACCTAGGAACTCCTGTCAGGTAAAGAATGTATCCAAGATATAGGTGGACATGTAGATCTCTACTTGCATACCTTTGGGCGGTTGTCGAGCCCTCATTACCTGTTCCTTCAGCTGATGAGCCAACATATCGGATGAGTTGCATGGTTTTCCCTCTATGTCCAGTTAGTCCAATGCTATCACCCAACTCTGTGGGAAGGTTTATGTGCTTTCTTGGCCATACAGTCGACATGAAAATAGGACCAAGTATTGATACACCTTCTGCAGTATCTTCGTCTTGTAGATCTAGTTGGGTGTCATCCTAAATCTAGCCAACTCCTTTACCCAGTTATTCAGAATGTCTCTAGAGTTGGCATTGTTGTTAGGTAATATAAAGGGAGTCTCCATGATAATCACAGGCTCCAACATCTGATACATCTCATCATAATCCTCTACCCTAAAGGTTGCAATCTTCATCCCACTGACACTGCTCAAGGTCATCATCTCGAGATTAGTGTGCGAGACAATCCAATGTATCATGTCCACGCATGGGAACACAGGGTATCTGCATTCAATCCAGTACAAGCCGGACTTGTGAATGTTCACGTATACCTGGCAGTCTTTGAGGTCTTCCCCAAATGTGCCTGTAAATGCATCATTGACTTCTTACCATTTCAGCTTGATGTCCTTGTCTAGAATCAGCTTGGTATCTTCATCGGTCGGTATACTTGCAGACACTCGCTCAACCGTTGCTCCAGTTGCACTCCCATCAGTGTCCTTTGATCCTGCTCTCTTGGAGGCCATTGATCCTCAACTATTAAGAGGAAAACAAACACCTATTAGATCTAGAGACAAAGTGACATGCATGATAAGAAATATGTCAGTGAAAACCAAAGCAAATTGGAGGAATGGCATAACACATACCTGGGGATTGATAGGCAAAGATTGCGCAATTTGTTCTGGGACGTTGGGTGATTGGCTACCAGAACTGCGCAAAAGGCAGTCTAGCTTGTTTGGGAGGGATGAATGGCTGCTGGAATTGTGCAATGTGCAATCCAAGCTGATTGATGACTGTTGGAATTGCACAATGCGTAATTTATCTGGAAACGGTTGTAGGCTTAGTAACTGCATTGCGCAATTTTCTCGGCCAACAGTCACTATCCCTCATAATTATGCAAACAAGGCTTGGGAAATACCTACTGGGAAGAAATGTGTATTTCCTGAGGGGAAGATAGAGCCTTCCCTCTCAGGATTGTGTAATATTGTCTTGATGAGGCAGAGTCTAGGCCAAGGTTGCCCAAACCCACCGACGGGCAACTGAAAGAAAATGTGAAAGTGAATGCATGGTGATACTGAGCGTAAGAAGAAGCAAATGATCATGCATGCAAATAGTGAATGAAAGATTTAGAAAATGGAACAACATGCATGTGGGTGAAGCGATTCGCTGAATCGATGACCGTTCATGCAAAACAGTTTGATGCATGCGACAGCAGTGAGATAGTAACGAAAATTGAAATGGTGCTAGTACAAGCTAGTATGCATGTAAATGACAACAAACGTTCAAATAAATCAAGTAAATAACACTCACGCAAGTGAAAACACAAAAAGTGCCAGAAATGTTGCAAAAGACAAGTTGAGACCACTTACCTATGAATAGCTAAGTTGGATGTGTAGAAGAGTCCTAGATGTGCCGAAGAGTCCTGGATGTGTTGTGGGATGTCAGAGTTCCAAGATCAATGTGAAGAAATGAGCTCTAAAGCTTCGAAATAAATAAGTTTGAATCTCATGATGTGCATGCCACAAATCTAGAAAAAAATGACACTTGGAGGAAATATTCTCAAACGATCTTTGCATGTAACCTCCAGCTGCTAAAAATATCTCCCTAAAATCTAGGGATGCTTTTTGCATGTTTATTTTTCTATTCTAGGAAAAAGAAAGTCATTCATGCAAGTCAAGTTTCCTTGGTCCCGGGTGGAACTATTCAAACCAACAGAACATGCAAAGCCTACTCAACTACTAGGAGAAAATGCACATTTCTTGAAGGGAGCTGGGTTGGCTACCTAAGCGATTTGTGCAAATTTTGGGTAGAGCAGCTGACTGCTGCCCAGGATTGCGCAATTCCTGGGCTAAGCAACCCTGTTGGGAGTAATTGTGCAATTTTATGGATGAAGATTGACTGGAATAATTGCACAATTCTAGAGCCTAGCAGGCTACGAGACTGAATTGCACAATTTCTAGAGGGAAGGCTGATTTCCCTCTAGAATTGTGCAATTTCTTGAGGGAGTTGCTTAGCCTGCGGCTGGACCAAGTCCGGAGAAACAGCCTGTGAGGGGAATGCATCAAGCTTTGATAGATAGGTTTCCTTTCTGCAAGAAAATCGCTAAAGCTTGTGTACCTGACAAAGAAATATATGTTGTTGTGAAAGGTTGGTAGGGAGTCTCCAAAACGAAACTAAGGAAAAAATTTGGAGGGTGGTTGTAGCCGCTACAACAAGGTTTTATTTCAACCGCACTTAGTATTATAACAAAACAAAAGGGGTTTCCCAAAGAACATGGAAACAAAAGAGGCCATCCTCTAATTGTTCTTATTATACTCTCCGATGAAAAAAATTATAAATAGGAAGGTAGCTAGCTATATGATGTACTCGAATTATGTTTAAACTTTAAAATATATTATGCATGACCTTACATTCATCTCATTTTGCCAACATGATCCTGACAAACTTCTCATAGTAGACTTGATTGTCTCCATCAACATTAGCCTCATGGATCATCTCATTAACTTCTTCATTAATTAGTTTTTCACCCAAGTTTTTCATCACATGTCACAGTTGGAAAAAAAAATTGTCCATTATAGAAGCTTGGATTCAATGACATAGGTACATGTGAAAATTTTATTAATCTACAAAAATAACATACGAATGACCCAATATTGCACTACAAATGAGTGAAATTCACCTATGTTGCAGATATGAAACAATTTTTATCCTTGTCAAGTCAATATCCTACAACAGTAATAAAACCACATTAATTTACAACACCTCAAAAAATATGTATGTGGAGTTTCCAATTGTTTATTAAAAGCATCCTTGGCATGAAAGCCTATAATTGTATAATGAAAGGAAAAAAAATCAATTGGGTGTAGCTTGAGTGGTTGAGAGAAGAGTTTGTGTCCTCCCCATCCTGGGTTCAAATCTCACTTTGTGGCATGCTTTCTCTTCATGAGGCTTACTCTAAAGAATCGGGTTCCCTAAGTATCATCCTTAAAATGACGAGGAATGCCTAATGGGGTTCCATGTGAAATCCATCATGGTAAAGAAGATTGACCCATGTTCAAATCCCAATGCACAGAGATCCCTGGTCATTTGTATGGTCGATTGAATTTCACAACCCCAAACTTCAAGTAGGATTTTCCAAAATCATGCAAAATTGGGGTTCATAACTACCCACAAATCAAAGGAAATGTTTTCGATTACCAAAAAAGAGGGGATATGTGAAACATAAATGATTGAGAGATAAGGAAATATCTAAATATATCACAATGATATGAAAAATCAAAAAGAGAATGTGAAATGTAGAACTCATACACAATTGGTAAAGAACCTTGAAACCCTACCTTCATCTTTCGATCCATGAGATTTAGGAACTCCAAAAAATCAATTGTCCCATTTCCATCAACATCAACTTCACTTATCATATCCTGTAGTTCAGCATCAACTTCACTTATCATATCCTGTAGTTCAGCATCACTTGGATTTTGTCCCAGAGAGTGCATAACAGTGCCCAATTCTTTGGTAGTAATGCAGATTGAAGAAAATCATGGTCATCAGGTTGTCTAAATTAAATATGACCCTAGCTAAATATTTTTCAATTCTAAATCTCATAGAGCCCTATCCCATATTTTAATGCCCAAAATTTATAATATTTCAATTAATGAAACTAATATAACTTTAAAATGCAACTTAAAATGGATATCTTTACATAATATTCACTTAAAAACCATTTATCTTGCTTTACAAGATCCACTTGGCATGCAAGGAGGAAACACGAATGCCCATATTAGATCCACTTTTGGATTTGGAAGTGCCCACCTTAGATCTATCTCAGCTAATGGGGACTACCAACGTCCATACTTGGAACATATCCTATGGAAAAAGATGCATCCATCACATTGATTTCATCATTTCAAGATTGGATTCATGAGGGCAAGGTTTTGCCACTTAATCAAGAGCACCATGCTCCCATGTACCCTGATTTTGGCGGTCTTAATTGTTCAAGGAATCTATAATGAGCTCTGTAAAGTTGTACCTTTCACTAAATCCAAAACCATTGATTACACATTTAGCTTTTTTCCTATTTTTAATGCTTTCATTAGCTAATTTCATTAAAATTGGAGGGTATTATCTTCAACAACAAAAAAATATTTCCATCTAAGCATGATTCCAAATATGTTTAAGGTAAACATCTGTCATGAACTTCATAAAAATGTACATTTCACTAAAGCCAAAACCATTGATTACGCATCTTCAGCTTTCTACCTCATTTTAATGTTTTCATTGACCAATTTCATTAAAATTGGAGGGTGTTGCCTTGAGCAACAAAAACATTATTTGATATAATCATGATTCCAAAGATGTTCAAGGTACCAATTCACACCTTGTAATAGAACTAATGAGGCTACTCCAATCATTCAATGGAAGTGGAAATATTGATAGTAAAAGCAAAGCCACTATACTCAGAAAAAACTCGAGAGTTCTCGGGAAATTTAAAAAAAAAAAATCACAATTTAAGAAAACTATAATAATAATAATATAATTTAAAATTTATGGCTAACCCAAACACCAAATTGGTTTATGTCACCCCTTTTTTGTGGTACAGGGAACCCACCTCTGCACAACAATTTGACTGCCAAAGTCTAGAAAGTCCATAGAGGTATACATATTCTACCCCCTTGGAATAATAAGAGTGTTTGTGATGTCCATATAATGCAACTTTTCAATAATGGCTCATTTCAAAATCTGTAAATTGTACTGCATATTACAAAATGACATGGATTCTAGAGAGTTGAAAATTATGTTGGTTGTCTACTTAAAATCAAGTTAAAGAAGCACAGTAAATGTGTAATTTTTTCATTTTTACAGCAACATTCATAGGTAGACAACCAAGCGGGACTCACAAGGTGGCTACTCAATCTCGCTCAAACCAAATTTCACTTGTAAGTATGATTCATATTCACAAATTAAAATTGCAAGTATGACTCAGGTTTGTGTAGGACTTCGAGGAGTTGGCTAGATTCAATTTCCTCAAAAGGATTTAACTTAAGAGGACACAGAGTCAGAAGAGTTTAATGAAACTGGGTAGAATGGCCTTCCAGCGAAAGGCAGGTCCTGGGTTAAATCCTAGCCCATCAAATTTCCAACACTGTCATAGCCAAATGTTGACGTTGGTTGTCAGTGGTTATAGTCTTGAACCAAAATATGACTTGAATCCGGCTTGTCAAAGGTAGAAATCCACACCTTGTCAACAAAGTAGTAGAGGTTACCTATCAGGAAAGGGCTACGTAGATCAGTAGAAAAGAAAACTTCCAAATGTAGGATGGATCCTAGCTTGAAATCCTACCCACTCTGAAAACAAATAACGGATCTCAAACAAAATTTAACTTTATTAAACAATAGTATGTGTACTGACAAAACAGGATTGCTCTCCAAGTTAGTTGGCCTTTCTCCTAAGGAGGACCATATGTTTTATATGTAAAATCTCAGCCTATGACTAAATCGATTAACCATCAAGGAGCTTAATTAATTTTGAGGATATTAATGTGGTTATCTCTGTTTGCTATTTCACTATGCATTAAATCTAATTTTGTAGTACTTGCAGACTATAATTTAAATGAAGAAAAATAGTGATGAATAAATTAATCACATATACAATCTTCTTCTCACCATATTTTGAACTATCCTCTACCTGCTTATAGATAGTGTTGCTCCAAATATGGATAGACTTAGTACTGGAGTCTTCGTCTTGCCATATTTGGAATTGTCCTCTACTCATGCGGATGGGTTCACTTATTGAGGCCCTATGCCTCAATCCTCTTTCTTTCCTTTTGCTATGAAGGCCAAGGAACCATATAAACAACCCATGTTTCCTTTCCACTATCTTCAATCTATCTCCAATGCCTTTTTTCCAGCTCAACTTCCATCTCCCCTTTATATTTTGTCAACCTATTTATTCTATAATTATTAATGATAATATAAAAATCTAAGTAAAATGGTAAAAAGAGAAATATAAATGAAAACTAAATAGATAAGAATTTTATCTTATGATTCATTTGACTGGCAGGGGTTGAACTTGTCAGTCTAGAGCAAGTCTTGGTGAGTTTCAACAAAGCTTCCAAGAGTCTTGGTGATTTCAAGTTGGGTATAAGGCTTAGGGAGAGACTTGGTAACACTTGCAAGTCTCTGCCAAATCTCATAACATCAGTACCAATCATAACTCTCCATTGCTTTTAGACAACTAGAAAATGATTTATCGTTATAACATAGTAGTGTGAAGTGAGTATTGTATTCTCCTATTCTAGTTTGTGATACCAATGTCTCAACGTAAGAATGTTGCCAACATGTGATAATTCTTATATTATAAATAAGGGGGATGATGGTTGTATGGGAATTATCATGAATGTAAGGCATTAGATTTAATAATATATGTTGGGACATTTGTAGCAATTCAACATAGGCATATTGTGGTTTGAGAAAATATGCTTGAAAACAATTACAAGAAAATATTTGCTTGTAAGGTTGTGTAGAGGCATTAGTCTATTAGATTGATATATAATGAATACAATGAGTCCTATCACTAAAACATTAGTTCAGCACAAGAATTAATTGATAGGTTCTAAATAAAATCAAGACATTCAGAAATAGAAATTCCATTTGTATCCATTAATGACCAAAACAGATAATGGGACTCAAATAATAAATAAATGACGGCATAGAATATAGTTCCTAGGGCATATCTCCAAATGACATAGTAACAAATAAAAGTGGGGTTGGCCTATAATGGGTATGCCCTAGAAAATAAATTACAACTGGGAAGACAGAGTGCAATCTATGCTACAATGGAGAGAGAAATTCAGCTAAACCATGAGCAGAAAGCTGGATGAAAAACAGTCTTTAATCAGCATCTAAACTAGAGGGGCATCCTGTATCAATGATTGTGAACTCACTAATACTAAGTTTGATAATTTTATTAAGGGAGTGGTCTGTAATTAAAATTTAATAATTGAGCAGACTTAGTCGTAGTCCATTAGCCCACTATAGTCAATTGAAATTTGATGCACTTATTTTTCTAATCAGAATTGTCTATGACAAACTGAGGAACATCCCTACAAACAACAATTATTTTATATTTTCTATAGTCTCTTCCAAAGTCAAGCCAAGCTTTCAAGACAGTGAAACAAGCTCAATGGCCTTATAATTTCAAATGGTTCAGATGAAGAATACATGTGGTCCACAAATTTATAAGTGACCAAAGTAACCAGAACATGGATATTATTAAAAGTTAGCAGAAACATTTTAAGATGAGCCTAAAAATATACTATAATCATGTTGATGCCAGATAGAACACAAAAAGGAAAAGCTTTACAAGAATATCCAAGGGTACATAGAGATAAAACACAATATGAACCAATTCAATCAACCCAAATAGGACAAATCAATTAACCTAGATATGAATGATAAGGTTATCTCAGTTTTTGTGTTCTATACTTAATCATGGAATAAGGAGAGATTCATTTTCTTCCACTCCCCCTTGGTTTGGGACTACAAGATTGTTTTCCTTTTCTTCAAATTTTCATCCCTGACAAATGTGATACTCTATGTAAAGGAAAATAGGTTTGTAATGCATATGGGTAAGCAAGTCAGGCATTACGAATAGTGCTTCAGCATGTAAGGGAATGCCCACTTACTACAGACCATAACCCTAAGATAATACACTCCTTTCGGTTTATAGGAAATTGTAGAGTATTTTTAATTTCCACACCTGTATTTCACTTACGTGGGATTACAACACAAGTTGTGTCCATATTATCCCCCTTTAAGTGCATTTAGGAGTTCAGCAAACCATGAATCCAATGCACTAGTTGAATCTATAGCCATATTGATTCAGGGCTTTGTTGGTGGAGTGATGTGGTGAGGAATTGGTTTATGTAACACCTCAAGAATTGAATCTTCAGTGCCACATGGAGTGATCAGAAGACATTACGTAGATGAGTATTGCTTGTATCAAAATCTATAGTATTGGGCTTAACCACCAAAGATAGTAGCTATGTGATGTATTTGCATTGGATTCGAAATCGAGCAGTATACAATAATAATTGAACACACGGTGAATCATGATGGAGACTCATTTTTTTCATTTGGATTGATTCAATTCATTTGGATATCCACATGTAGAGGAATTGCACTGAAAACAGAGTCCTCAGTGACAGAGTGTTATAGAGCCTTGGTTTTCTTTATTGGCCTTCTTACTGTTGTGTTTTAGCTAGTTTATGTGTGTAATCTATGCTGAAGATAGAGGCATTGTAGCCATTTGAAATCTCTATGCAAGAATAAGAATAAAGATCATAGTTTAGTTTCCACAGAGTATCCATATTGATGAAGCAAGTGGGCTATAAGTCCCTCACTTATGGATCAATTATTGAAAGGGATCACATGTGGATAAATAAGAAGGTTACTAAAGATGAATTATAGATAGTTATGTCATCTTTTCACAAGGGCAAGTCCAAGCCATGAATTTTAAATTTAATTTTTGCACCCTACATTTCTTCCACGTTCATTTTCTCCCTCCATGTTTTGGATGCAAGCATGCATCATACCTAATATAGTCAATGTCCCTTAAGTAGATCTCTATGAGATTACAGTTCCAAACCCTCTATAATTCCCATCATAATTACTTATTTAAATGGAAACGTCTTGATAAATTCCCAATTGATCACATGATTGATTACTAGTGGCCCAATTGCTCATAAACATTTATCACAATTAGACGTCTGTTTTCTGGATGTAGAAATTGATTGCAAACAACAATAAATGTTCCTTTACCCATCAATTCTTTATCAACGATGGCATCACGATGGTTATCAAAAATATGGAAATCATTGAAGTCCATAAAGGAAACTTCAGGCTTCCTTTGTCCAAACTATAAGCTAAAGGGTTTTCCATTCTAGAGAGTTGATAGGACAATCATATTCTTCATTTTTCTGTAATTGTTCTTCATCTAGATAATTGTAAGTGGCTCCATTAATGTCCTCACCAAATAGACCATGATTCAATGGTTTATCCTACTTGAATTTGAATTATCATTTTTTTGTAAGAGTGGTATCACAAGGTTCAATGATAGTGAAATTCAGAGAATGAGCCCTCGAGTGAAACCTACTTGTTTTATTCACCACAAAAATCATTGTTGGAAGAGATCGAAGAAAATAAAATAAGACCTTCCCCTTAACAATCTAGGCTCTTAAACACATTATTTATAGCTTTGTCTTCTCCATCTACCAAATAATAAACCTAAGATTTAACTTTTATCAAATCTTGTAACATCAAAAAAATATTAAAGCTTAAAGATAGCCCTGATACGCACGCGTTGTCAAAAGAGAAGAACTTGAAATGCTTTAAATTTAATACAATTAAAAATATATATATAATAAATTTAGAGCCAGATGAATACTCACATTTCACATGAACTATGGAAGATCAGCTGGAGAAGAATCCAAAAATGCTTCAAAATATGAACCCAAGAAAAAATCGCGTCGAAGAAATTCCATGAATTTGAAAATTTTCTGTTGATTGAACTTGGAATTGATGTTTTAGGATTTCATTTGGTTGGCCAAACCAAAACCGAGACCTTCATGTGTTGAATCAAACTGGTTTGTTTGTATCTCTCAACGTACATTGGAAGCGGGAAATTCCTCTCCTTTACATAATGTGAAAATATGTGTTCCCTGTTAAGTATTGGTTGGTTATTCCTTTGGTGGTTGTTAGGGTCATAAGTTTTATCGTAAAAATTTTTTATTTATCTTTTAATTTTATATTTGGAGTAGTTGATTCTATGTCTATTTCTATTGTCATAACCTCCAGATTGTTTTCTGACATATTTGAGTGTCTTGCATGAAGGGTTCATTCAAATTCTGAAAGGGTCTCAGTCAATGAGAGTCATGGTCGTGTATGTTTGTACAGTCAATTCATGCTTCTTTTAATTTCACATCCTATTTTCCCCATTTCCCTTACATTTATACCCTTTCATATAACTTACATCCTACTTCCTTTCCCACCTATCATTTATATTACATTTCTTTCATTCACATTTCATTTTAAACCCATTCCCCCATAACACCAATAATTTCACATACTCACACCATGTATGACCCTTTTTCATAATGCACAACCCCCCATACCTAAGAGACACCATATCCATAATACTTCAATGTTTCCCCATACTCCTATGCTCATGCCATATCAAGTAGAGCTCTCCAAGTCCTCAATACAGATTATTGCGCTACAAGACAAAGAACAAGGGGTAATTCAAATGGTTATGCCACCTTAATCTTATGCATTGTACATTCATTGTATTAATCACTAGACATACCATCCACACAGGAAACCACAGGTCGATCTCTAGTTAGCAGTTAGCAAGAAATCAGGGCACACTCTCTGTGGGAATTTGCTACACAAATACTATGTTTTAGTCACCATTTTGCAGAATGGTTTTCCACCACATGGAGGAGAATTTCGTGAAACTAAAAGAGGTGTTTCTCAAGGATAGGAAAAATAACAATAAAATCTTCCAGTTTTTTCAGGTGTAATAGATTGAGAGTTTCGAATGCATCTTCAAAGCTCATTTTTCGCAACTCGTAAATTTCGTTTTAAGTCATTGTTTTGCAAAGCATTTTCTAGGAAGTTGGGGAAGAATTTGGAGAAAATCAAAGAGTTTTATCTTTAAAAAAATATCATCTACAATACCTCCTTCATTTTTTAGGTAGGTATTACTTTTTCAGAGATATACTCAAAACATTGGCCCGATGTACAAGTGCTACGCAGCCCCTGCCTACGGGTTCTTACAAGTGTTAGGAAGATGCCAGTTGGCAAGGTTGAAGGGATGAACACGTAGCAGAGGTGGGAACCAGCTCATATCACCGGTCATCAACCATGTACCACTCTTGGGAGGAATATGTGCCAACGTCGTCGCTGCCCAAATGTTACCCAGTCACTGTGCAATCAGTAGTTAGTTGTCCATGTTTTTACTGCTTTTATTGATCCATGAGGATATAGTTCGAAGATAGATATGATTTTAGAGATTTAGTTTTGTTTAAGATAAAGTGATAAGAAATTTTTTGTTTTTTTTTTTTTTTAATCAGTTAAGGAAAAAATAAAACTTGAAATGGAAAAATATTTCATATTTTTGGTTTGATTTGATCCATTGTATGGATCAATTATGCATTACATCTAGATGCTTTTTACTTTCTACATAATGTTTATTTAAGTTGGAAAATAGATGAGTAGAGGTTATTGTTGGTTTGACATTATTTTGAGCTATTGTAGACTCATGTATGTTGTGATTCTTATTAATGAATATGGTTGTTGTTGAAGTTATTCCAAATAACATTACAGATATTATTGCGGTATGATACTTCGAAATTGTCAGTCTCTAGTGTATATGTGATGGTATTCATGTTTTCTTCTTAGTCTTCTTTAAAGGTATAATGTAACAGCTACATTAGAACCATCTTGTGTGCTCTTATTTAGTTTTACTAGATTTCAGTTGCAAATGGAATGTAATATGCCTTTAAATGTTTTGTTTTTCCCTCTTGATATTCATTCATTGAAATTGCAGTAACAAAAGTTTCATTTGTTCTATTATTGTGGATGAGTTTTTTTATGTTCATGTTCCACTTTACTACAAATTGTTTTCATATTCGAAGTATGTACTAGACAAGCCTTTGTGTATGAAATTGGTTGGGAAATGCATAGCTATGATGATCCAGTAAATTCATGAGCAGATGCATCAATTATTCAGAACCATTCACTAATTCCCAATTAAAATTTAAAAACACTTTTCAGATTTGGTCTTTACCTCGTATGTGCTTACAAAGTCCCCAATTTTAAGTTTTTTCTGAGTGAGGGAGCCCCCTCTGGCTAGAAAAAACCAAATTCTAGTCAAAAGTGGTTTGTGGTTACCTTCGGGTTCCTGTGGTGCAAGTAAATTCTTAGTGCAAACACAAACAATTCCTCTAGCCCGAGAGAGTGGGTCTGGCCACAAACAAACAATTTACGGAAAATCTCCTTAAGTTAGAATCAAATAAGAGGGCCTACCTCTTATAACACTATTCCGCTTGGTGATGATCATGCTTCCTTACTCTAGCTATATTTTGTTTCCTTCCTTCAAATATATAAAACAAGAAAACAAATAACAACAAAAAATGTGATAGCATACAATATTGTATTCATCCTACTTAACAGGTCAAGGAACATTAAATCATAAATATGTAAGATAACACCTCATGTAGGAAATCAATCAATAGTTTTATTCATATAAATCAAAAAGAGATTACAACCAATGCCTTCTCGTTGTTGGTCTCCTCTGATGTATCTGGGTTACCACACTTCTGCTAGCATCTCATGGGTAGCCTAAACAATGGAAGTTTTAAGGCCTCTTCCTTTAGTCTCAAACCAAACCAAACGCAATATTCTCCCTCGAACATACACTAGAAAGCTACAAGCTATAGATGTCTTATTGATCATTCAAACTCACTTCAAAAACTAGTTTAGCTTGGGAAAAGAGAGGTTTATATAGCTTGGATGGATGGGAGATGGTTCCTCTCATCATGGGAGAAGGTCTTATCTCTTGATTTTGTTCCATCCTAATAGGGGAAAAGAGCCCAATCTGACTTCTTCAGCTCCATCTAGCCCAACCATCTACCAAACTTCTATTAGACCTAGAATCTTTGATTCCATATTTAAAAAAAAAAATCAAAAGAGGATCGGCGCGACTAGAAAAGTGCTTGATCGCTTTAGATGGCACTAGTGTTAGTTTTAATCTCTGCAAATCGGTGCAAGGAGGAAACTAGTCAATAGTGTCAGTCTTGTAAACTAGGGTAAAAGGAAGATTCTTGGGAAATAATGAAAAGGGGAATTATTTTGCTCATAAAGAGCGACATACTGGGAGTTTCTTCATAATGGGAAAGCATGTAGGGTTCACTGTAGAGGTCCTCTAGGATCATGGACAGGGAGTACATGGACAGTGACAAAATTTTGTGTAGCAGATGCCCCCTAAATCATGAAGGCCGAACTAGAGTGAGGGGTGAAATGCTTTACAAGTGGATGCGGGGAACCAGAGTCTGTCGTCGGAAAACCTACAAGCAAGAAAAGATACATATACATTATTGAAAACTCTAACAAATGATACATGAATCGTGGTATGGATACAACCATCCAGAGAATGATCATGTAAATGGATCCAAGGCATGGGCACAACCATCCAATAGAGAGGATCGTAATGAAAATAAGTTATGGTCGCAGCCATCCAATAATGAGAAGGATCACATATAACAACTAATGTTATGGTCGCAGCCAACCATCTAAAAGAGACATGTATATCAACATGATCATGTCACATTGCCTCGCAACCTAGACTGGTGTAATCTAAGCCCAGGGTCTTCCACTCCAAACGATCTGATCAAAGAACAAATTCTAACATGAGAATGAATGTGTTGAAGTCGAACATATTATAAATTCGCTTGATTATCGCTCAATGATGTGAACCATTAACAAGCGCGAGAGAAACCTCCAATAATGAAAATGGCTCTCGAGGTACTAGTAGCATAGTTCACGGAATGTGAATAAAGGAATTGAAGTCAAACACCCATGAAATCACTCTATTGAAATCCAATGATGTGAACTTGACACATCGAGTGTGAAGAACTTGCCATTAGGGCATGCAATTTCTAAGGTACTTGAAGGGAGTCTCTCAGCCAACTTCCTAGATAATGAGTTGAAGTTGACTAGAAGTGACCATGTCGAAGGAGGGCCATGATGTATCCCAAATCATCGACACGAGACAAGGGATGCAATGATTTCAGATGATACAGAGAATCAGGAGTAAGTGTAACTATAGAAGGACTAACTCTTGGACATATCAATGACACGACTCCGAGTTTGGCAGCTTTTGGATCCATAGGATCGGTGGTCATGATGATGTGGCAGAGATCAAATGGAAGGAAAAAATGAACGGACCAACCCAGGAAGGTCAATGATGAAAATGAGGATATCCCAACCCGACATGAAGCAGAAAGTGTCATGTTCAAGAGTGAGCTTCCAACACGACTGATAGAATTTCCCATTTTCCCCCACCATTTCTCGCAGGTACCCCAATTATTTTTTATCGCAAGCTTGAAGGGGATAGCATGTGCTTGCACTATAAGTTCATCCTTCAGATGAATTTGACCTAGTATGTTTAATGAGCCCTAGGAAGGAGAATCTCATGTCCATCATGGCGACGAATCCAATGTCATTTAATATTTAAACGAGTCCAACAAAGGGGTAACTCAGTATGTTTTTCATGTTTAGAGAGTTTGAAAAAGACACGGAAAAGAAAACTCCACATCATCCCTTTTCATACATTTATGTCTCTCGAGCCCAAAAAGGTAGAAAACAATACTTGAGAGAACTGCTTGACCATTTTAGTCAAGGAGTACCTTCTTCTTAAATAGTTTGACCCAGCCCAAAAAAGGGGTAAATGTATACTGGGTAAACAACATTTCGCAGCCTTTAACGAGTTCAAAATGACAAGAGTTCGGAAAAAAAAAAATTGTTTAAAGAGTTGTAAAAGAACTTGAAATCGAACCCCCCATTTTTATTCTCTCTTACGAGTCAAAAATGGAAAATACTCGGCGACCATTTCATTTGAGTTTTACGAGTCGAGAAAAGAGCTTAAACGTGACTCAAGTACAATCATCATCAATCTGTCTCCTATCGTTGCACAAAAGGTAAATGCATTATCCAGTTTCCGAGGAAAAAATAAATCAAAAATACTTTAAACACCCTAATATTTCATGAAAAATGAATAAAAGGAGGAAAAAGTAATTATTTTTTACCATTTCCCATTTTACCTTTGTGTGAATAACTTTTCACCCATTTGTGCCCTAGTTTTTCAGGAGCAGATTGCGGGAGATCCAGGAGGCCATTCAACGATCCATCCATTGCAGGTAAGAGCCAAGACCTTTAGCTCCATTTTCATGCTTATTTTTCCCTGTTTTTAATTGTTTTTTGGATTTTTTAAGGATATTTTAGCAACAACAAAAAAATTGCCCTCGGTCAGTGCGATTTATGGGCACAGAATCACATCGATTAGGGATTATTAAGAATGTCAAGTGCACCATCAGAGATATTGTTTTTAAAACAGTCGCGCCGATACCGCGAACATAAAAATTCCAAGTTTTTGCCTAATTTGTCCGATTGAATCCAAATTTTTCTAGCCAAGGATGTTTATTGACTTGATTATATGGTTTTTGCAAGGGGAAAAATCGTGAAAAATGGTGGATTGGAAGGAACACGAGCATGAGGAAATTGACACTCAAGCAATGGCAGACCCAAATTGCTCGAATGCTTTGAGGAACTATGAGCTCCTCAAATTCTTCCTCACACCAGGTCTGTGGGCTCAACCCGAATTGCTACGGTATCTTATTAGTCTCTGGGATATCAATCAGGAAGTTTTCATGATCCGTGACGAAGAACTGAAGTTCGAAACTTCTGACATTTATTTCATCACGTGATTTTCCCAAAGAGGGGAACTAGTCACTCTGTATGGGTCAAGGCCTATTGGGGCAAGTTTGACCATGTTACTTGCAGAACACTGCCCGGAAGCACTCAAATCAAAAAGCGGCCAAATAAAGGTCATGATTGTTCGGGATCTTGTGGTGAGAGTGTTGTTGTTGACCATAAACAGAGTGGTTGGGGCCCAAGCACAACATGAAACCAACAAGTCAAAGTTTCATTATTCTATTGACTGTACGATGTCAACTATCTTCAACTGGGCAGAAGCCATGAAGGTAAACATGAAGCGCCAGCTATCAAAATCCAAGGCGGGAAACCTGAAGCACTTCTTCTATGGGTCCGTTCTAGTGACCTTCTTCTTGGAGCGGGTCTTGCTATTTCACTACCATCTTGCTGGAGTGGAACCTCCATTGCCACGAGACCCACGGATGGTCCGTTGGAGTGCATTGATGCCCAGGATTATCGAGGGCCAACAGATGTCCTATAAGCCTGCCTTCTTCTCATGGCTACGACGACAGTAGATCATAGTAGAGGATTGGCCCGACAATGGTACCAACTTCCATGGTGATCCGGACATTCCGCTCCTAGAGGGGGAGGATTATGATGATGGAGGTAAAAACAAACTTTTTTTTTTTTTTTTTTTTTTTTTTTTTTTTTTTTTTTAAGTATATGTGTTCATGACCCCAGCTCACAAAAACAGATGAGATTAGAGTTAGATGGATCAATACCCCTAATAGATGACAGTAACAATTGCGCTGAGAAGGACAGATTTGAAGAACCTCAAGAGCATACATAGCTGAGGGTGCTTGAGCCAAATATTCAACAATGTTATAATGTTGAGTGGCTCGAGCGTTGGGTTTGTACGAGGAATTTCATAGCACACCTCGAGAAGGTGGTTGAATGGCAGAATCAAGATTAGGTCGCCAACCCTTTTTTTTTTTTTTTTTTTTTTTTTTAAAGTATATGTGTTCATGACCCCAGCTCACAAAAACAGATGAGATTAGAGTTAGATGGATCAATACCCCTAATAGATGACAGTAACAATTGCGCTGAGAAGGACAGATTTGAAGAACCTCAAGAGCATACATAGCTGAGGGTGCTTGAGCCAAATATTCAACAATGTTATAATGTTGAGTGGCTCGAGCGTTGGGTTTGTACGAGGAATTTCATAGCACACCTCGAGAAGGTGGTTGAATGGCAGAATCAAGATTAGGTCGCTCTATATGGATAGGACTTGAACTAGACAGGGTAGAAGAAGAAGGGGTACCTTCTTTCTCTTTCCCTGCTATCGGGGTAGGAGTTTGATAATATTTTGACCTGGTAGCCGCATTAATTGGTGTACTCATCATGAACACTTGTGAACCTGTGCAAGCAGATGACTAAGGTTGGTCTACCATTTGGGTTTGTTGGGATGGGAAGGGCTCTTTCAAGACAGTTGGGGTCCCTTTGCGCAAATGACTAACTTCAGATCGTCTATGAAAATCCTTAGTATAGCGATCCTCCTCACAGATGAGGCATGGATATTTGGGCTTCTGTTGGGAAGTATTACCAGTAGATGACTTAGGAGGGCCCTGTTTCTGAGCATTGTTTTTACCCTTGCCTTTTCCTTTCTTCTTACATTTATAGGATTTTCCACTGCCGTGGACTAGATAGCATGAACCTCTGAGGTTTTACCAGGGCTGGATGAATTGCAAGAGAAATCTTTGGGAGCAGTGTTGGAGACCGAATTCTGTTTGGAAGAATATTTTGTAGGGGTCAAAGTCACTGAACCAATTACTCCATCAACAAGAGATGTAGCTGGAGACTTAAATTTCATCAGATCATATGATGGTCTGGGTGCATCAGGTAACACATCATATAACGTGTCGGATTGTGAATAGACGAGGTCTAGATACTAGGCACGCACGACGGCTTGTTCCTCAGTGACGCATCCACCCATAGAAATGTCCTCAGAAATTTTGTTGACAAATGATTTGGTGAACCACTCAGACAACAATTGATTAGCAATCTCAAAATTAATCAGGTGGTACCTATGTCTCCATTCATGGATGTGATCGGAGATGTGGATCATAATGTGTTACTTGAGCGAGGTTAGCGGATGGGTGTGAGTTTCATAGCGAGCCGACAACTAGAAATGTGTGAGAAAGGCCATGGCAAGAGTGTTAAAGTCATGATAGGTATTTCAAGGTAGCTCGATATACCATTTGGTTGCAACACCTATAAGAGTTCATTGTAAAAGCTGAAGACGAATGGAATCATCAACATAGGAATTCAAGGAGCACCACAGGTGATTGTCATTAGTGGGCTTGTGGATCCTCTTTCACTTTTCCTTCAAACTTCTAAAAATCTCTTGGGATCTTGGACAGAACTGGAGGCCAGTATGGCGAATGAAGAATCGGATCATTCATGAGTCTAGACACATCTGGAAATTCTAGTGTAGCCAAGAATGAAAATTTGATATTGAAAGGAATTTGAGGTTGATAAGGGGCCCAACAGGTGGGGCCCATCCCTATTGGTAAGGATTTTGTCCCCATAGTGGAGAATTTTGTCCATATGGCATTTGATTTTTCCCCCACTATAAGTTACCTTGCCCGTAGGGAGGATTTTGGCCTTGAAAACCTTAAAACGTTCCAGCCATAGGCTGTTAATAAGTAGCATACGAGTTAAAAGGTTGTTGCATATGTTGGTCTTGGACATATGGATTTTGCACTTGATGTCCCTGAGCATAAGGGTTTTGAACCTGCTACCCCCGGACGAAAGGGTTTTGGACCTGTTTCCCTTAGACGTAAGGATTTTGCACTTACTGCCCTTGGACATAATGATTTTGGACCTGTTGTCCCTGGACAAGAGGAGGTTGAACCTGTTTCCTTTAGACATAATGATTTTGGACCTGCTGCTGCAGGACTTGACTTGACCTTGCCCTTACAAAGGTTGACCCTGTTGATATGAGTATAAGGGTTATTGTTGCCCAGGTTGACCTTGTTGCTGCAAGGGTTGACCTCGCAGCAGTAAAGGCTATCCCTAGGGCTACAAAGGTTGATGTTGCGAAGGCATTGGCTGGGAGGATTACGACACATACTGCACTTGCAGCTGCATGGTTTGCTAAAACGGTTGCGAGGATTGCCCCTATGGTTGTTGCAATTGTCCTTGTTGTAGCATCATGTAGCCTTGCTATTGCATGGATGGCCCTTGCTGCAACAAAGGTTGCCCTTGTTACTATAGAATTTGTCCTTTCTACTGCAAAGGTACTTGAACAGTTCCTGGAATGACACCTTGAAAGTTCCCGAACTGTATCTGGCCATACCCACCAGGTGCAGCGAATGGACCAGGCTAGACATAAGGTCTAGGATGAGGGATGTAGGGTGGATTAACCATCGCTTGTGAAAAATATGGAACATAAGGAGGTTAGTACTGGACTTGAGCCATATTAGGCTGATGGTACTAGATGTTACTTGTCCCAGACAGACCAACAGGGTTCGGTTGTTGGTACTAGACATTACTCGATCCAGCAGGACCAACAGGGTTTAAAATGGCACCTGAAGAGGGTTGGTTCATTCCAACCATGTGATCTTGTGAGCCACTCACATTGGTTGTACTCTGCCCCCCAGTCGGTGGCATAGCCTATCCACTTACTGGAGGGATCGAAGAACTAACAGAGACATGACTCGAGACCGTCGGTTGAACCGGACGGGTTACATGGACCAAGGAAACAAGAGGATTTGGAATGATGGGTTGCACCGAGACTGAAGTAACTCCAGAATGCACCATTATTTGGGAGGTCAGGTTCTGAATGAACGCACCTAAGGTAGGCATAGCACCAAATGCCCAGATAGGGTTTTGATATAGTGATGAGGCAGTAGGCGTGACTGAAACCAACCGTGCTAAAGTCAGATAATTACGTAGTAACTCAAAATGAACATTTGTCGAAATGCTTCCCATATAAGGGAAACCTTCAGGAGGGAAAGGATATTCCTACTCCTCGACTGCGTGTGGAGTGGAAACCTTCGAGTGACTCGGAGAGGAGACTGGGATTTCGCCTTCTGATTCCATGGGTGAAAACAGGGGGCGACGGACTACCAAAGATGTTCGAGGGGACAATTCCAAAGGAATACCCTGATGATCGTACGAACTGTAAGAATGTTGCGGTGATATCACAACAGGATCAAGCAAAGGATTCAAAGGATAAACAACCAATCCAAGCTGACCTTCAAAATTCGGTAGACTCTCAGGAGTCTAAACAAGATTATCCAGAGATTCCGGGCCAATGTCAGAAAGTGACCCTATATATGAAGGAGGGGGAGGATGAGATGACAAAGGTTGAATACTCGAAAGAATTCCAAGATAAACACCTTTGTCCTCAAGTAACTGTGGAAATTCAGGAAAAGGCTCCTCAATCGATCTTTCAGACAGAGGAGGGGAAGAGGAACTAGGCGAAATGGTTGGTTCAGCCATGATGATTTTGTCTCAAATAACTAGAAGAGAGATTGATTCCAAGGCTTTAAACTGTATTTAAAGTTATACTCACGGTGTGGTCTAGAAAAATACTAACAAGGATGTTATATGATCATGGGCAACAATTTTTTAAGATGCAAAAACAAACCAGTGCTCTTTCATGTTTTAAGAGTCGAGAAAGAAGCAAAGGCGACTCTATCACTTTCGGTTTGAAACAAGCTCGAAAGGACAAGCACTTGGATGATATTTTGTATTTAGGGAGTCAAAAAGGATCAAAATGACTACTTAGGATGATCTAGGCAAAAATGATTACCAGGTAATCGTGAACTGCAGAATACCTCTTGATGAACTGAGAAGTACGAGCAAACAATCTCCCTTTATATACACGACGGTACGGGGAGCACAAGTCTATAATAGCGTTGTCTAGTGCCGAAGTGTTATAGACATTTTTGGGCACTACAACCCCAATCACATATGTCCATAAAACAAGGGCTTATAAACCCCTAAAAGTGTTGTTTCATACCCTAAAGAAACAAGGTCAACGGAATACATCATTTCCCAAAAGTTCTCCCTGAAAAACTGCTCAAAACTGGTCAAAACTGGACCATACATACTGCTCCATGCTGAGGGTGCGATGCATCTCACCTGTTACACACAGAGGGTGCAAGGAATACTGAAAATCCCTTCTGTAGGGTGCAATGAGAAAGAGTAGACAAATGGCAGAGGCAGTTTGCTAGGTGGAAACCCAAAGAATCTTCTAGAAACTGCTCATTTGGCACTTGCCTCTTTGAATTCGCCCAGGGATGAGTAAGAGATCATGAAATCTCCAAGTGGAACCAAGAACTATCAAAGAAATGACACTAATCAAAATCCCAGAATCTGACTCACCCCCTTGCAAATATCTATATATGGATCCCTCATCCTAGAGATCGAGAGGCTGTAATTTTGTGTTTTGTAAGGAAGTGTTGTTGGTTTCTCTGTGAAACATTGTATTGTTTGTAAGGAAGTGCTATTGGTGATCTAGTCTTTTCATGAGGTGAAGAGGGCTTTCATGCTGGGAGGATGGCGCTAGATCAGACAACTGGGTTGTAATCCTCTCTTCCAATAAAGCTATTTGAGTTTTCCTCCATATGCTTGTATATCTCTGAATCTTGTATTTGTTTATGCATGTGTATGGTTAATGTACATATGATCCTATATTGTTTATGGTTATAGATCTCTATGCTTTGATGGTATTCTGCTTCCTTGACTCTACAGGTGTTCTTTGAAGTGGAACAAGTGAGAAAAGAGTGGCAAAAGCTCTATCAAAGGAGAGAGGAAACAAGCAAGGAGCCAAGTGAAAGACTGAGGTTGGTACTCTTTGCTTCTCTCTCATCTATCTCTCGTAAAGGAAAACGCAAGTAACTTTGAATTGTTTGTTTCTAAGATAGCTACCCGTCTTAGTGGGACTAACAGCTCTGAATGGACATTAGTTTTCCCATAAACAAAATGGCCACTCCACTGGGGAGCGAATAGTTTGCTTGTTTGTCCTTGTTGTTTGCTTTATAAACTACAGATGGAGCCTGAAGTTAAGCCAGCTAGCCTTCGAACTGCTTTTGCTATGCAATTGCAAAGTAGATCAGTGCTTCTTCAGTCAATCTCCAGGTTGGTTTATGAACTGAACATCTGACTTGCAAACATCCTAAGATCCCTGGTGGTATCTCAATAACCTCATTATATCAGCCCTTATACTTTGTGTTTACTACCTATCATAAGCTCAACCTAAATCCTTGAACTTAGCTGCAAACTGTGAGTGAAAACTGAGCTCAGTGTCATCCCTGGATCATCGCATTGTCTCTCATTGGCAGTATGGATGCATCATACCTCACGTGTCCTACAGGTGAGATGCATCCCTGTTTTCCTTAAGGATAGGTGCGATGATTGAGTGAGATTGTTTCTGCCTCCATATTTTGGTTTTTTCTTCATTGTTTTCAGCTCTATTCAGGAGTTTTGATGTCTATGATCAGTATATCACTGCTGAAACTTTCTTCCTTTACATTATTCAGCCTCCATTGATAAGGAATTGTGAATGTTTTTCATGTATTTTTCATCATTTACAGTCATCCTTTGCAAATAGTAGCTTAATCGAACTCCCGTCTTTTGATTTGAAAGTGTCACAACTGTCATTTTCAGTCAAGAAAAAGAGTGGCGTAAAGTATTCCTCTTTTATATAGTTGATTACACTTTTGCCATTGTATTTAATTTGAGTTATCAATTCTTTGAAGTGCCGAAAACAGTTTTCCTTTCAAAATTGAAAGTGTCGTCTTAGTCTTCCTTTCATTTTTTGAAAAGAAATTGTTAGTGTCACTTTGAAGAAAAGTGGTTCAGATCTGTACTTAGTTTTCTTTTTGTCATTCTCACATTAAGGAAACTGAAAAACAAATACATGCATGTGCATTTTCATTTAGACTGCATGCGGAAATTGATTTAGGAAAAGTGCATTTAGTGTTGTGCTCTCTGCTCTATGTTGAAAGAATCTTACTCTTCTTTCCTTAGTAGCTAGGATTTTCATTGCTAAAAGAAAGTAAACGAGTGTTTATCATCTTAGATTGCATATTTAGGAATTGTACATCTACATCACGTGGTGAACCTTGAAAGGCAAACTTCTTAAGAAAGATCAACTGTAAAAAAAACCTCAATGAACATAAAAACGCTTTGGAACCTAACGCACAACATCTAGAAGTCTAGGCTAGAGATGTATTCCAACATCGTAAAGCTTGGTAACTATCGTTTTCATCGTAGGTTGGATGATTCCTCCTCTTTGATACAACAAGTGCCAGTACGGACTTGTGCTCCCACGTACCATTGAGTATATATTGGGAGACCATAATAGGCTATATCCTTTATCCTTAGGAAGTCATGTCTACCACCCTATAGATCACAATGCACTGAACACAACATTCGGGAAGATTGACTGCCATACGTAAAAGTATATTGCATTTTTGCGATTGGTTTGGTAATCCCTCTGTCTAGACTTTCAGAGTAGTCACTTTCGTTCCTTTTCAGACTCCCTAAAAGAAAAGGTCCATCTGAACACTTGTCACTTCAGGCTCATTAAAAATCGAAGGCGACTAGAGTCATATTTAGCTTTTTCTCGACTCTTAAAAATTGAAAAATCAAGTTGTGTCAAAGCATCATAAAATTTATTTTAATCGGAATAACATCATTGTTCCCTCATTGGTCTTGGGTTGAGAAAATGGAGTCCACCAATCAAGGATTTACCCTTGGGGGGAATCCTAGTCCTTTCTCTTTTTGGGGAGATATTGGCGCCCCCTACATGGCTACATTGTCCCTTCCAGGATTGACAATTAGCCTACCAGTATGGCTCTTCTCAGCCTCTGTCGTTCAAAACACCGTAATTGTTGAGAAATCAAATCAACAACCAGATGATACTAGAGTTGTACCCCCACCTTCTACTTCATTTGTTTCTCCTTCTCCTTCTTCCTCTTCGCTTGGTGAAGCTAGCAACACTAAAAACCAAGTTACTGAGAAGAAGAAGAAAGGGAAGGAAAAGAAGAAGAAGGAGCCAATGGCAAAAGGGGGCAACCGTACATCGTCTGGCAAAAGTCCACACACTGCACCATCCAAACCTAAATCTCCATGTGTCATTTGCAAAGGTGACCACTATCATCGAGATTGCCCTTGCCTCCCACGAATCTTAAAGGATTGGTCTCCCCATTTGCACAATCTGGTGTCTTCAACCTTTGTCGATCATATTGAGAGTACACCATCAACTAGTGAAAACAAAGTCAATGGATAGAAAGGAAGATCTAAATTTCCTTGTAGGCTATGTGAAGGTGATCATGCCCTCCACCGTTGTTCCTTCCTGGACAAAGTTAAAAGAGTCTTGGATAACCGTCCTGCTTCACCGCAGCGACTTCCTCCTGAATACAAGAAACTCTTGCCGAGTCCATCGCTAGTTGAAAATTCTACTGACACACCTCTGTTGTCGGTCGAAGCACCTATCATTAAAGATAAACCCTCTGAGTCCACACCGGACCAAATTCAACAAGTCGAGATGGCAGTCGACCCAATCTTGCCTTCATAAGGTTCTCCTTCAGATGATATAGCCTCCAAAGAGAGTGAGAATGACACCGTTCAAATTCTTTTTGTTAACACAAAATCCGATGAACATGGGGGCAATCTACCCATTCCTTTACCGTAGGAAGTAATTTCCTTAGTTCAATAGATTCATCCGGCCGTTTATTCGGTCCCTCCTCCAAGCAACCAAGTCGTTTCCTTTGATTGGAATCTACTAGCGAGACCCCGCCTACCATCTAATGTGTCATTCTGAATCATAGTACAAGCTTACAAAATGATCATGGCTGGCACTATCATAGATGAAGGGGCTTCCATGAGTATCCTTTCCTCAGTTGCTTGGAAAGCGCTTGGTTTGCCATCGCTTCTGCCTGAGATTCGAAATTTGTCAGGCTTCAATAAAGGAACCAGTCAACCGTTAGGGATCCTTCCAAATTTTCCTATAACTTTGAGAAGGAAAACCATTCATCTAGACGTGATGGTAGTCCAAGGGCCTCTAGATTACAATCTACTCCTTGGGCATGACTACATTTATAGCATGGGAGCTATTGTTTCCTCACTCTTTCGAGTGATGTGTTTCCCGTATGAAGGCAGAATGGTCAAGTTCGTTGACCAGCTTTCATTCCCTGGTTCAAACATGGCTACTAGTCAAATTCCATCCCTAACTGGTCTTTTTGCACAAGGAATGTCTCATCAACCTCTAGTCCATCCACCTAATGATCGCAAGTGATTCGGTGAATGATGAAACCCAGGGGGCATGCGCCCTGGTCTACTTCGGAAAGAAAACCCCAGATATAAGGTAGGTTTCCTCGTAGGATATCTGACTAGTCTGACACACCCGTCCATTTAGGAAAATGGGATCATTCTGGAAAAGGATTCCCTCATCCAAGGTTATGTGATTAGAAGCTCCCACCATTCACCTTTGTCTATTTTAATGGACAAATCCAAGGAAGTGTTTTGGCTGCTACGCAGACAAAACAATCTTGCAAATGAAAGAACTTCCATATGGTAACCTGGAAACTCTACTTTTCGTTATATCTGGGGGCATGCAAACCTTTTCTATGCAAGTGAAAAGTGACCAGCGTAACTCTAACCCCATAGTTTTTACTAACTTCAACTGCTTAAGTTAGGTGATTGGTCTGATCAACCATTCAACTTTGCAAGGGCTGATGGCACCGACAAAGTAAAGGAGATTTTTCCCGTCAATAAACTATCCTACCAGTTCTCTAACCCCTATGACAGTAGTGGGTCATTCCTACCTTGCATACAAAAGGCTCCGGAGCAAAGTTTCACATGGGGAAAGCTCCCTAAAAAATGAACCTACAAACGAGAGACATCCTTATTATACGACTGGCACGAGCAGGTTTACGCGAAGTTCAAGCTTGTTAAAAAATAAACCTAACAATGAGCATATGTTCCCCCAGATTTCAAGCTCATTAAAAAATGAACCCACCTTTGGTAAATAACCTTTGTGTTCGCATTACTATCAGCGTTTAAGCCTTGGTCGTGTTCTTACCATCACCTCCACTTTTTAGTCGATCATACGCCTCCACTGGATTGTTTACCCTTTTGAGGAATAGCTACGATGAGTGATTCTGTTAGCCACCTTATTTACACTATCGTGATTGAAAAGTTCCAAACTTACTTGGAACCAGTTGCTACCTGAAAATATCACTCATTCCTCGAAAAACGAGTCTCTTTTAAACTCTTTTTAGACTCGTAAAATATAAAAATATTGTTGAGCAATTGGCCTCTCCAACTCGTTAAAGTGATTGGAAGTGCCATCCCTCCTCTAGATTTTAATCTTTTTGGACCTGAGGGATCATTACACGAAAAGATTGAGTGCTTGTCTTTTTCGGCTCGTTAAAATGATCGGAAAAGTCATCCCTTTCGTATTATTTTATACTTTTTCGGACTTAAGGAATTATAATACGAAAAAGGACTATTAGAGTTTCCTTTCCATCTCTTTTCAGACTCTCTAAAACTGAAAAGGACCGAGTTATCTTTGTCGTTAAACTCGTTAAAACAATAGCGACAAACGTGTCCATTATAGATAAGAGCGAGTTTCAATGTCACTAGGCTCGCTAAAACATAGTGACAGGTTTGCCCGAAGGGAAAATTATAGAACAAGCATAATTTATCCTCCTCAAGCTTGACAAAAATAAAGAGGTACTGGTCAGCAATGACTGGGGAAAATTTGGAAAGAAAACTTGAAGAAATTTATTGGTAGCTGGTTTCTCTTGAACATGACACTTTCACTCCATCACCATGATTGAGTCGAGTTGGGTTATTCCGTTCACGGGTCATATCACCATTGGTCCTCCGTACCATCCATTTTTTGGGATTAATGCTACCAATCCATTTAAGTGTCGCTGACATGTTCAAAAGAATTCACTCAGAGTATTCACCAACCCAGCTAACGCCTCATCCACTGCAATACCTTCACGTTCCATTTTTCATGACCGCCACCCTGAACCTTGTATCATCAGATCATTTTCACCTCCACAAAATCATTTGCTTCGTTTTGTGTCGTAGATGTGGGATTCATTAAGGCCCTCCTACGACGGGTCACTTCTTGTCGACATCAGCTCATTATCCCAGAAGTGACCTAGGAACAGACCTTTTCAGTACTTTGAAGCTTGCATGCCTCAATGGCAAGTTTCTCACTTCCGGTAATAGGTTTACATCAATGGCCTTCGACCGAAATATTTTGCATGGTGTTTGACATCGAATCATGTATTCACACCATGTGAATTGTACTGAAGTACCTTGAGGGTCATTATCATTATTGGTGATTCCTCTCGCGCCTGTTAACAGCTTACATCATTGGCTGGTAATTAGGCAATGTCTTTCCATGTTCGACATTAGGACATCTTTTCACATGGATTGACTTGTACTTCGAGCAAATATTGAACGAGTTTGAAGACCTCAGATCAAGTTTCATCCATTCGGGCTGTGATATATTCAGGAAAATAAAGACATCAAGTGTACTCCATAGCTGCACAGATAATCATCCTAAGGGATGATGGCTCTACCAGAATCATCAGTCTGCCACACAGACGATTGTCTGTCCTATGTACATGAAAATGAATTTATAAAGTTGAGCATGGGAATGCCTGGCTAAGCTAGATCATGAAAATATTGTGAAGATAATGTATTGTATTGTATCTTATTACAGGTCACCTTCCAATTTGAAAAACCTCGAATCCTCATGATAAAGCATTTCACCTGACATCAAAACATTTACGACCTCATGCTTTAGGGGGAAACTGTTATAGACATATTTGGGCACTGCAACCCCAATCACATATGTCCATAAACCAAGGGCTTCTAAACCCCTAAAAGTGTTGTTTCATACCCTAAAGAAATAAGGTCAACTAATTACATCATTTCCCAAAAGTTCTCCCTAAACAACTGCTCAGAACTAGTCAAAACTGGACCATACAGATTGCTCCATGCTGAGGGTGCGATGCATCTCACCTATTACACACAGAGGGTGCAATGCATACTGAAAAGCCTTTCTTTAGGGCATGATGAGCGAGAGCAGACAAAGGGCGGAGGCAGTTTGCTAGGTGGAAACCCAGAGAATCTTCTAGAAACTGCGCATTTGACACTTGCCTCTTTGAATTCGTCCAGGGATGAGTAAGAGATCATGAAATCTCAAAGTGGAACCAAGAACTATCAGAGAAATGACACTAATCAAAATCCCAGAAGCTGGCTCACCCCCCTGCAAATATCTATATATGGATCCCTCATCCTAGAGATCCAGAGGCTAGAATTTTGTGTTTTGTAAGGAAGTGTTGTTGGTTTCTCTGTGAAACATTGTATTGTTGGGTGATCTAGTATTTTCATGAGGTGAAGCGGGCTTTCATCTTGGGAGGATGGTGTTGGATCAAATAGCTAGGTTGTAATCCTCTCTTCAACTACTTCTATCAATAAAGCTATTTGAGTTTTCCTCCATATGCTTGTATATCTCTGAATCTTGTATTTGTTTATGCATGTGTATGGTTAATGTACATCTGATCCTATATTGTTTATGGTTATAGATCTCTATGCTTTGATGGTATTATGCTGCCTTGACTCTACAGGTGTTCTTTGAAGCAGGACAAGTGAGAAAAGAGTGGTGAAAGCTCTATCAAAGGAGAGAGGAAACAAGCAAGGAGCCAAGCAAAAGACTGAGGTTGGTACTCTCTGCTTCTCTCTCATTTATCTCTCATAAAGGAAAACGCAAGTAACTTTGAATAGTTTGTTTCTAAGATAGCTACCCGTCTTAGTGGGACTAGAAGCTCTGAATGGACACTAGTTTTCCCGTAAACATGAAGCGAATGACAACTTCTAGGCTTAAAGACGTTGGAACAAGTCTCTAGCCTAGACCTTCTAAATGTGATTGTTAGGTTTCAAATGTGCCTTCTGTTAATTGAATACATTTTAGAGCTTATCTTGAAATTATTTCTCAGTTTTTAGGCCTTATCAATGTGACTCGAAAATCTCCTATATGCAGCTAAATGAGACAAGAACCTTTCAATTCAATGAATTGTTTACACTAATGAGAGTAGAAAACACACTCAATGCAACAAACAAGCACTTTGAAAGCAAAAATAACCTTTTCACTATTTCACTTTTTTGGAAACAAAATGATGAAAAACTCTTTCCAATTCCTATCTTTCCTACCAAACGGACTTCAAGTAGTCCTTTCACTAGTAAAGAGAATTCATTTCTTTTACAATGCAAATGGTGATGTAACTCTAGTCTTCAATGATGCTAACTTATGTATCATATTGATTCGGCAAACTAGAACTATGTATTTTTCAATGAAATGAGAAAAGAAATGGTTCACAAACACTTCACGCTTCAATGAAACATTTCCAATACAATCAACCTCAAGAAAATGCAAAGCAAAAAACATAATTACTTTCAAACTAATGATGCAAAGACTCAACCAAAAACAAGATGAGCAATGTGATCTATGCCCAAAAAGAGACACTCAAACAACAAAGGAAACTTTTCAAACTTGTTAAACAGAAAACAAAGCAACAAAATGACTAATAAACAAATTGCAAGGAGCAACTCGACTATTGACTTGACTTGATGAGCACACAAACAGGTGAATGCATGACGACCTAGATGCCCTAGGGTTATAAACCATCCAAGTACTCAAAAAACAAAGTGAAGACAATGCAAACCAAACAAGCATATAAACCAAGCTAAAATAGCTTTCGAGCCATGGAGAACACAGTCAAAACAAGCTAAGAGGTAGAAATCAGAAGTGCAAGACACACTAGTTATGATCTAGGGGATACCCTGATCTTCACCTACATGAATCAGCGTGACTGCCTAACTGAAAACAAGCACCAAAATGGGGTCGGCACGACTGTTTTTGAGAAAATTGCGCTGATCAGCACAACTGTCAGAACAATAATCACAAACCAGAGCAGTAAAGCAGCCAAAGCAGAGAACACTAAATGGAAACGGTGATACTAGAAAAGTTCACACAAAACCATAAAATGACAATAAATCAAATAAAAGGATTGGATCCCCATTGGAGTCACCAATTTGTGGTGCAGGTAAATTCTTAGTGTAGACATAAACAATTCCTCTAGCCCGAGAGAGCAGGTCTAGCCACAAAAAAACAATCTATGGAAAATATCCTTAAGCTAGAATCAAATAAGAGGGCCTACCTCTTAGAATCCTATTCCACTTGGTGATGATCCTACTTCCTTACTCCAACTATCTTTCGTTTCCTTCCTTTGAATACCTAAAACAAGCAAACAAACAACAACAACAAATGTGATAGCATACAATATTGTATTCAACCTACTTAATAGGTCAAGGAACATTAAGCCATAAAGATGTAAGATAACACTTCATGTAGGAAATCAATCAATACTTGTATTCATATAAATCAAAAAGAGATTACAACCAATGCCTTGACGTTGTTGGTATCCTCCAACATATCCGGTTCCCACACTTCTGCTAGCATCTCATGGATAGCCCCAACAATGGAACTTTTAAGGCCTATTCCCTTTAGTCTCAAACCAAACCAAACACAGTATCCTCCCTCAAACATACACTAGAAAGCTACAAGCTATAGATGTCTTGTTGATCATTCAAACTCGCTCCAAAAACTAGTTTAGCTTGGGAAAAGAGAGGTTTATATAGCTTGGATAGATGGGAGAGGGTTCCTTTCATCATGGGAGAGGTCTTATCTCTTTAGTTTGTTCCATCCTAATAGGGGAAAAGAGCCCAAATTGACTTCTTCGGCTCCATCCAGCCCAACCATCTACCAGACTTCTGTTACGAAGCTTCTAGACCTGGAAGCTTCAACTCCATATTTAAAAAACTTGCCAAAAGAGGATTGGCGCTATTGGAAAAGGGATTAGTCGCTTCATACAGCGTTAGTGCTAGTTTTAATATCTAAAAATCGATGTGAGGAGGAAATTGGTCAGTAGCATCAGTCTTGTAAACTGGGGTAAAAGGAAGATTCTTGAGAAATGATGCAAAGGGGAATTATTCTACTCATGAAGAGGGACATCCTAATAGTTTCTTCATGATGGAAAAGCATGTGGTGTTCACTGTAGAGGTCCTTCAGGATCATGGACGGGAGTATAGGGACAGTGACAAAATTCTATGTATCAGTTCCTCTCCTCAACCTGGAGGAATTACGAAGTGCTAACAGTGGTATTATTTGGGCCATATTTAATGTATTGATTAGAAATTAGGGTGTGTTTGGTTATAATGTATGGATTACATGGAAATGGATGGTGTAATACTTAACGGGTGGTACAAAAAACATAAATTTAAGGTTGGATGTTTCGATGTTAAGGGATTATTTTTTTTAATTTTTTTTATAATGAAGTTGTATTAGTGCTTTAGTGGTTAGATGGATTTCAAGTTAAATGTTCAGTTTTTTTTTTTAATCATGGTTCACCAGCAATGAGTTGGAATAATATGGGTGAGCCGCTTGATTAAAGCTTCTATGCACCACTATAATACTAAGAGTATATCCAAAACTCGCAAGTTAGATATACTATTAGATATTCTATTAACTTATTAATGATATCAACATATGTATCTGAGGGTAGTAACTACATTTCAAGCCTTTTCATAGTAGTGACGACATGTCCCTCTTCAAGAATCAATCTTAGGTGGAGGGGAAAACAAACCATTTTCCAAACCACTTAAAATAAACCCACAAGACAAGTTAGGTGTACTACTTTAATGGTTACAAGGCTAGTTGACTAAGGGTTAACATTGGGATAAGGTGATTAGGACTTATTAATTATGGTGGTCAAATACAGTTCAAGGTTAGGGGTTTTATGTGTAACAGATATCAAGGATAAGGAGTCAGTTGGTTAAGCATCAATGGGTTAAATTTGTTAGGGATTATTGATCAAGGGGTTTTAATTTAGTTGTGTGGGTCAGGGTTTTGGGGCTTAACCTTCTAAGGTTAGAGGAAATTCATGGTCTAGGTAATGGTAAAAGGGAAGTGATTTAACAATCATAGATACTATTCAACAATGGTCGACAAGGTTCCATATGGTCAACGAAGGTATAAAATTGGCATTAATGCATTATGATGCCTATGAGTTATGGATTTGTCATGCTAAACTATTTATAGACAAGTGGATAAGTGGAAAAGAAATTAGTGGGAAAATATGTGTCTATTTTATATATTTAATAAATATATACATACTACATCTTTGTTTCAAATTAAAATTCTCATTATTTTTTCGAAGACAGAATTCAAAACCACTTGTTTCACATGCTTATGGTACATTAAGTTTAAATAGGATTATTGAGGACTTTGTTAACAAAAAGAGACACCTTGTGTGATCCTCAATATTCTCTATTGAATTCCAATATTTTATTGATAGTGCTCTAAATATGGTAAGTTAGAAACAATAATTCCTATAACTATTCACCATTACAAAATTTGCTAAAAAAATTATTACTATTTTAGTACTAATATTTATTCACATAACGGTTTTCTTGTTAACTTCTAACCACATAAATGCCTAGTTTTTCATGGGCATGCATTTGAATTTCTTTATATTTCATCACCACCATTAGATTCCATGATCTTTAGAGATCATCATGGCATTGTAGCCTAATTGTGTACTCTAGTTCCCAACTATTTTGTAGCATAGTCACCATGCCTCATCAATGAGCAAAGGGCATGAGAGGTGTGACCTATTTTATAGATTAGGGTGGCTCTCATACCCAGTAGAGGGCAGAGAACTCTGCTCAAAGGTATCATGAAAATACTCCCCAGTTGATTCAAGCAAAAATCAAGCAAGTGGGAAGAGAAATTTTATGGGAGCAATGTTACTTGATTGATATGCAAGTGATAGTTGAGATTGTTGACTAGGCCAATTATTGGTTGAGAAAAATCCATATAGCACTGAGGTAGTGAAAAATAAAAAATAAAAAATAAAAAAGGAGAGGCTTATAGCCATAATGTTTGGCGAGATCCTCCATCAAAGTAGGTTGCAGAAGAGGAGATACGGCTATCAACCTTGACAGGGTGATGGTAAATGGCCAACCAATTATTTGGTAGAAAAATAAGAACTCTCACACAAGAGGAGCCACCAAAGGTCAAACAGTTAAAGAAGCTAACAAACAATGTGAGGATAGTTACAAGAAATTTGCAAGCGGTTGCTAGAATGGGGAAATAGAAATATAGGTTGTGGGATGGGCATAAGAGAAGATAATTTATATTTCGAGAGGAACAAGCCACCAAAAGTAGTGAACATCACCGCATGATGATGCGGTGGAAAAAGAAATTATTATACATATAGTCAATCAAGTGGGTTGTTGGGATGTGTCTTATGAGCATGCTACAACCATATTTGTAATTACATACAAGATAGTTGTAAGGTGTTATAGGTAGAATCAAGGTTGGTGGTCGACCATCCCAAGTATCCATTCGTCATAGTGGACAACTTCCAAACTATATTCATAAGAGTGAGGTAGAAAAACTACAAGGGGACTCAAAGTGTGATGGAGTTGCACAGGCAGAGAATGCAACAAAGGAAATAGGAGCTTAGCTAGGAATGGGTCAATTAGTGTTGTAAAGTATTTTCCATGCAAGGAAAATCTGATGGCAGTAGGGACCTCTTCTCTAGCCATTGAACCATAAATGCATAGGATAGGATTGCCCATAAGAAACCTTCATTGTGACTTACCTCCTCATTTCACACAAGAGTGTTGTTGAAACACTAAATTTCATTCCATGCAGGTGCACCGTGGAAACACCAAATTTTGTGTTGATTTTAGGTTGTGCCAAAAATGATAAGTTGTGACCAACCCTATGCCTATACATTGTTCTACCCACTGTTTCCTAGTTTTCCCTTGTGCCTTACACCCTTGTTTCATGTGGGCATGTTGTGGAAACACCAAATTTTGTTCCTTGCAAGTGTGACATGAAAACACCAAATTGTGTTCCATGTAGGCTCTCCTCGGGAACACCATATTTCATTTTGTACAGGCACACCCTGGAAACACCAAATCATGTTCAATGCATGGGAACATCAAACTTTTTTCCATGAAAGTGCGCCCTGAAAAAACCAAATTTTGTTTTGTGTCAAAGTGCCCTGGAAATACCAAATTTCATTCAATGAGAGGGAACCTTGCAAACATCAAATTCTGTTATGTGCAAGCACATACTACAACGACCAAATTTCATTCTATGTGAGCATGCCTTGTGTACACAAAATTTTGTCCCATGTGCATGTACCTCAAAAACACCATTGTTTGTTTTGTGTGCGTAGGGGTATAAAAGTCCAAATTTTGTTCCAATGCTCAGTCATGCACATGAGGGCATGCCAAAAATTCTAAGGTGCAATCGGCCTTGTGCCTATTTTTCATTGAAAATGCCTTATTGTCTAGTGCTACTTTGTGTCTTGCCTCATTGTTTCATGGAGGCATGTCATGGAAACAACGTTTTTTTCCCATGTAGGTGCATCGTGGAAACACCAAATTTGGTGACGACAAGAGGTCATGCCAAAAACATTTAAGTTGTGACTGGCCTTATGCCTATCTATTGTTTGGCCCACCTTATTTCCCAACACTCCCATGTGCCTTACCTCCTTATTTTTGTGGACATGATGTGGAAACACCAAATTTTATTATGTGCAGGCATTCCCTAAAAACACGAAATTTTATTGTGTGTGCACGTGCCCCACAAACAACAAATTATGATTTGTCGCAAATCCACACACATGAGCCCATGCCAAAAAATTAAGTTTGATTGGTTTTATGTCTATCTGTTGTTTGGCTTGCTTTGTCTCCCACTTATCATGATGCTAGGGGCTATACATATTTACCTAACGTATTTGGTGCATTGTGATAATTGAGTGTGCAGCACCAACGTGATTCACAACCAATTAATACTAGAACAAAGTTACTTCACCAGGACTACGTCTCATAATATGATACTTATTATCAACAATCTATATATGTTATTTAGAGCAATATTATTACAACATTATAGAAACAAGTAAAGTATTTCCACATTCATCATCTTATTTAATACTTCAACAAATAAACCAAACATCTTTTTTTTGCATGAAACATCTCACAACCTTTTTTATTATTAAACAAGTATAAACACCACAATTTAGATCACAACACCAAAATTTGGTATGATTTCCCTCTAGTGTGATTTCCATTCTTTATAATGTGAAAACACCAAAATTCAAGCCCTTCAACATGACCCCCTCTCTTTACAAAGTGAAAACACCAATATTTAGGTGAGTACCCCTTTGGCACGACCCCCTCTCTTTACAACATATAGCAAGAGTTATCATTCCCCATGACCTTTGGTTCAACTTGCAACAATTCACTTATTCTGAAACAAGCCCTAACTAAACCGATCCTCCAAATCCCTGACTAGAGACCGACTGCATCTAGTGTCAAGTCCCCAACTTATCTAAGATGGCTTAGCTATACCACTAAATGGGTAGTTACTATGTCAACCCGGTTCTCAAGTTTCAGTTATGAGAATGGGGTAAAATACTTGCTTCTTTTCATATATATAAATTTACATGCATATTCCGGGTGAAACCATGGCATCACTATAAATAACTTTGGAAGTTAGGATTGATGCCTTTAGGTTTTCTTAAGACTTAGAAAAATTTGATTTCAAGTGCTCTAATCTATGTTTTTGTGGTTTATTGGTAGTCATACATACTCCATTAGGATGTGTATATGCATTGTAAGGGTGGTGCAAGCTAGTGATGAAAGGAAAGTTGTTTCTCCAATGTGAAAAGCCACATCTAGGGATTTGACCAAGTTTCTTAATAATATAAAACCATAACCCTAATAATCACTATTTTCAATCGCAGACTGGCCTTAGCTTTTGTGTATGCACTACATATATGACATAGTTGAATGTTATAGCTACACAAATGGATAAAATCCAATATAATTTTAAGAACAATGTTATTGCATGCCTCAAAGTTCCTTGGATTCATATGAAGACTCTTAGTTGATTTCTCTATTTCTTCTATGCTCAATGCATTTATGACTTCAACTCCTTTGCTCATTATTCTTTAGCTAACATGTGAGGATGTTTTGTTTGTTAGTTTGGAATGCTAAGACAAATGTCAGTAGTGGGAAAAAATAAATTCCCATTCTATCATTGACAAATTGAGATGAAAATTGTTGTGCTATATGTTGGTACAACCAAGCCTTAGTACACAAGTTTCCTTTATGTTTCTCAAGATGTTCATACCTAGGACTCATCCCATAGGAAACATCATGGGTGAACTCAATGATGCATGATGTTCAATTGTAAAAAAATGGGTTGGAAACAAATCAATTTTTGGTACAGTCAAACTTTAGAGATTGAAATTATTTGTTAAGTAATTCTGAATTTTGTGAGGGCTTAAGGATGATAAACATGGATGAAACAAGGGAAGGAAATCACCCAAATCCTCCAATGTAGATCTCATATCTCCTTTTCCTCTTGGAGGAATGTTATGTGACATTTTCCTTACCAAACATTCAGTGATGGTTATCTTAAAAAATAAACCTCAATAGTGTTTAATTATTTGTAATGCAATTAACAAAATAAAATATTTTTGTATTTGTTGGAATTTTGACAGATGTTGACCAGATAGATGCTATCCAATTGAAAAAATATTGACTTTTTCAAACATCGGTATTCCAATAAATAGATAATTGACCTAATCAAACGTTAAATATCTTATGAACATTTAATTGGCATCAGATATCTTATGAACAAAATATATTGCAAGATAAATACTACCATGTATATAATGTCTATGACTCCAATATCACAAATGGAAAATCTCTATTTCTCAATTCTATTGCCATCACAAGTAATTTATACTCCCCATCTCCATGGATTATTGGGAGTAACTTAAATATTACCAAGTCTCTCGAGGAAAAGAAAGGACGAATCACAATGTTTACCAAGAGATTTTGTAATTTATACCATCAAATCCCTAAATTTGTCTCCATTGAAGTGCTCAAGAAATGAGTCTCCAACCCACACATGTGGATAAAATGATATGTAATACATGTGTGTGGCGACTAACTTAATACATTGTTCTAATAACTCCACAAACTTAAGTATTTCACTCCATCACATAAATTGACCAAAGTGTGACATAATTAAACCAAGAGTACACAAGAAATCCTTAGGCAACAAGCATTCCCTAAATCCTAAAATTAGGTGCTTAAATGATGAAGTGAAAATGCAAGGGGAAAATCGGGTTTCATGATTTAACCATCAAAAACATGCGATCAAGTGTGACTAGGAGTGTATATATTCATATGTTTTCCAAAGAGGGTGTGAATATATGAGTTACCATTCATTGGGATTTATTTTCCTTTTTTTTTTTTTTTCTTATATATAGGACTTAGGGAATGAGGTTTTCATAAGTTTTGCACAACTCATATATATTATTTACGTAAATTTTCACTTTAACCTTAGATTTTAGACTTAGATAAATCATTATAGTGTATATTTAATGATTTTGGCTTTCACTTTTTGATTTTATTTCATCACAAATAACCAAAGGGGAAATATTTTGCTACAAATCTATGAATTCTTAATCATAAAGGCATCATGTGATGAAAAAACATTAATGATGTTATTCCCTATGAAAATGATGGGTATTCTTGAGAAACGCTTATGCTTGTGGATGTCTCCTCCCTGGTTGAGAGGGAGTGAGCATTGACACCATATTATCCATTTGTCATGTACTATGGCTTAGACTAATAGTCGTAAGCCTACTAAAGACACCAATAGGGAGGATGGTGGATTAGATAAATAGATGGGACTGATATTCTTTGAGAATTTGTGCTTTGATTAGGACTAACCACCATAAGTCAAGTACATTAATCTAAGATAAGAATAGTCATGAGGATCAACTTTTCCTGGCGTCAAATAATATGATAGTGGATTAGGAAATGATCATGTGAGGACATGCCTGATGAACATCCTAGTGTGGTAAGTGCCTAAAGAGGCAGTGGTGTCCAAATTTATGCCTCCCAACATTGTGTTATGATATAATGGAGATATATAACTTGTTACTCAAGGCCTTTCTATTTTGACAATGTTGGCTATGATGATTTAAATCATTGTTGATGCTTATTAATCCAGATCCCTTCTTATATGAATATTTCAACTTGATAGTACTTTTTTGTCTCATTATGAGTATCTCCCTAGTTTAGAGGGAGTTTCATCATCTTCATTATCATCATCATCACCACCATCAATCTTATCATTGCATTATCATCATAATCACCATTATTGTCATCATCATCATCATCATCATCATCATCATGATTATGGACATTGTTGTCAATTGTTCAGACAATATAATGGCGGTAAGAAATATTCATCATACGCCAAATACAATACGAGTGCTCATACAACACGGTTGCTAGTACACAATTATTCAGAATGACTATTTATTTTTTTAGAAGATGATCGAACAATTCAATCTCTATTGCCACTACATTATCTTTCATCATATAATTTCATCATCCAAATCATTAATAGTAATTTCTATCATCATCGTTGCAAATTCTTCATGAAACATACGCATACATACATCATTCATCGAACATCTGGACTGACATTGATAGTCGATTGATTTGTGTGATGAACCAAGATGAATAATAATGAAATTGATTGATCCTAATATAAAATGACTGACTCTAAAGATATATGATTATGTATTATACCATGTTGACATAACATATTAAATGGGGAAGATTGTCTAGAGGCCATTAGCACGCCATCATCATGTCATACATTCTATTCATATAGCGAGTTATAGTGAACCCCATTCATCTTATATCATCATTATTGATTATCATAGAGAGATCACAAATTACATTAGTCATTGTCCATCCATCTTCATTTATCATATCATTCAGTCGATAATTAAACGACATCTTAAGAGTCGATCAGTTGTTATCATAATCTGTTAATGTCATAAGAGAATACCATCATCAATGCAAAATTATATGAGATGGTGGAAAATAAATTGCAAACATCAACAAAAAAATGGGGGCAACATTAAATGTAAAATTGGATGAAGAGTGGATACAACATAAGTAGATGCAAAACAAGACAGAAAAATTGACACAAAAGTGGATGAAAAAGTAGATCCAATAGTCGATGCAAACTTGGACACAAAATAGGGTGCAAACATGGATGAAAAAGTGGAAGAAAACATGCGTGTAATAGTAGGCATAAAACTTAGCATGAATTGTTGTGAAATAAATGTGGATACAACAATGAACAAAAAAAAGACACAAACTTGGATGCAAAAATGAGGCAAAA
>APFE031174398.1:0-21626 GCA_000404065.3 Pinus taeda | reverse complement strand
GAAACTTATCCACACATCCCGATGTCGAGGATTGTTCTATTCAATAATCTAATTATTGGCATGCCTATGTGCATTTATTCTCAATTTACTCTCACTTGGATGAGCATATTTGTCATTGTCTTTGTCACTGGTAACCCCGCAACCTCTCCCATGTGTCCTGACTCTAATTCTGATTTATTTCTCCCTCTACTTAGCTGGTAGATGGGCGTGTGCTCTATTTAACCTCTTCATGTCGCACTATTCTGCTAATTTTTTTAGTTGCATTTTATGTTGTTGTTGTGCTATTATTGGTCCCTGTTTGTGCTCTTGTTGTTTCTATTGCACGTCATGTCCCTGCCTTCAACTGGATAAATACCTCGGAATTTCAATAACAAATAGGTGAGAATCAAGAACCTACTAACTATATTATCTTTTGCACTCAAATGAAAAGTATCAATGTTTTGATACTATGTATATAGACTAGAATACTATGGGTGTTGTCATGACGTACAACACACCCGCCTATAGAGTTTTTGAAATGCCATATCTAGACAGCAAATTTCTATGCTTAAACATTTCAATTTTACTTGCTCCTTACCTTTGACTATTGGAAACAATCTAAATTGTAAATAGTTCTTCTTTCATTTTCTCCAAGTATGTCAATCCTGTGAATGACCACGCTCATTGCTTTATTTTCGCTTCTCTTCCAATGTTGACAGCATTTTACGGGCTTTCACCTTAAAACATCCCCTTTCCTCGTCATCATGGAAGTTCCCTTGACAACGAATGCCATCACTCGGATGCTCATTGGCTCTACAACAATCCAACCATCACTCCAAATCATTGAACTCAACCTTCTACTTCCACAAAGACATCGTCTCAATGCTACCGCATTTCCCTGTCTGATGGTACCTCTCAGCATATAACTTTGCTTTCATATGCTTACAATGGCCATGTTGTCTCTAGTGTCCTCCAGTTGGGCTCGATTATCATTCTCAAACAAGTTAGTTGCACTTTTTTGCAAAACTATGCGTATGTTCACTTTTCACCATATTCTTGATGTTTTTCTGTTCCTTCCCTCTCTCCACCACTATCACTCTGACTAATTTCGTGTTGCTTTTCTCTTTCTTTCCTTCTTTTCAAAAATTATTAAACTGGAAGTTCTCGAACGTCATGTAACTTTGATTAGGGACCCAAACCTTGTTCAAATTGTACAAACGTCGACATACCAACCAAGCTCTTCAATGGCACACACCCTCGCCTCGTCTACTACTACTTCGACATAGGATTATGCGTCATAATCAACTCAGTTTTCCTCCGCTTTTCCTACTTCCATTCCATTCTTGGCACTAAGCCCCTATCATAAACAATGGTCGATCCAGGGTAGGCTGCTTGGAAAAACATCTGTTCGCTCCTACAACAATGCTTGAGGCTACAGAAAGGTCTTTGGATTTGACCTCATTGATTTTTCTAATGATACAATCCATCTCTATGCCTTTGGCGATCTAGCATATTCCTTGCATGACCTTGTCCAAATTTGGAAGCTCTACATGGTTTCAAATGGTGCTGTGAAACCAACAGACACAAATTACAACCATCTGGATAGCAAACGGGAAGTCTCCCTCTCTACAACTTCCACTATTGAACCTTCCTTAGTGATGTTCCAACAATTCCTTTCCACTGTTTCCATTTTAAATCTATACATGAAATAAGATATGCAAACCTCGACTCAATTGTTAACATCATTGGCATTGTCGGGTCCACTTCACTAACTTCCACCATTTGTCGAAGAGATGGCTCTGAAACACCTAGGAAAACTCTCATCTTGGAAGACATGTCTGGCTATAGTATCAACATCACCCTATGGGGGGGTAATTGCCACACCTTGGGTAAGAAACTCGTTGAACTCGCCTATTCTGGTGCTTCGACCCTGCTTGCAATGAAAGGGGGTCACATAGCCAAATTTAATGGAAGAATTGTTGGGACTATCTCGACCACCAACCTCATGCTAGATCTTTTCATTCCAAAGATCGAACAACTTCAATCATGGTTTCATCAGAGAGACCACTTGGCCTCTTCACCATCGTTAAGTAGAAAATTCTCGGGGCCTTCCAAGAAGGGCCACACGCAACGTACAATTATCAACCTCATAGACTTGCATCCCGCCAAAAAAAAAACATGGTTCTTTGTTTATGGAACCATCACCTCTATTAACATTTAATATTTCTACTTCCTTGCATGCCCTCTCTCATCTAATGGCATGCAATGCATGAAAAAAGTTGTCAACCACTCAAATGGAATGTGGCACTGAACAAAATGTGGTGGGGGATTCTTGGAATGTGACTATTGGTATGTGCTGAAATTTGAAATGCATGACCACACAGGCATACTGGAAAATGTCACCGCATTTGATAATGTTGCAACTGAACTCATGGGTGTCCAAGAAAAAGACTTGTTCATACTCTCCAGTGATCCTAGTGTTATCCATGAGCTTCATGCAAGGGTTTCATGCCATCCTTTCCTCTTCACATTGTCTGTGAAAACAATTTCTTCAATGATGTGGACCATTTGAAGTTTGTACTAATCAATTCAGAGGAAATCACCTATAGCTCTACATTTTCCGTTATCCTTTAGGAAATCAAAAAAATGTTTACCACTTCATTTGTTCAATGTCTTTGAAAGTCAATTTCTTCTCCCCATGCCACCTTGAAGTGTAAACAATAACTTCTATATTATTTTTCTCTCATTGTCATTTTGTCCCTTGTCACCCACCTTCTTTTTGTTCACTTCATCATTCTACTTCTCTTCTTTATGTATATATACCTATGATACATGTTGCGGATTCCACCTTTGCATAATTCTCCATCTTTTACTTTTACATATAGTATATATGTTTTTGTTCTTCTTCCTTCTAAGCAAAATAGAATATTTACATCCTTTTATATTGTTCTTTGTGCACCTAAATACAAACACTGGCTTCTTACAAAGGATTTTTGTTTGTTTTCCTTAAATCTACTTGGTAAATGAATGATAGATAGTTATCGATCACCAAAAAAATACTTCACTAAAATAACATTGATTCTAATATCATTCTATGCTCCAAAGATAGTTTGACAAAGTTCCAACAACAAAATTTGAATCAAACAACATTAGTACATAATATCAGATAAACATAACCTCTATTATAAAAAGGTTTCTCTGGCCACTAAACTTCAGCTACTTTGTTAAAATATACATCTACTTTATAAGCTAGAAGGAACTATTTCTAAAATATACCCACCAATGAAGTTCCTGCTTTTGGGGGCTATGTACTTTATCTTTGCACTTAAGACAACTCCTTCTCATCTCCTATATTCACTTGAACTTGTGTCCCCATATTTGTATGAGGATGGACATGCCAACATCTTCCCCAAGCCCTTGAAGAAATGCTCGAAAGATACTCCTTTATGCATAGAATAAAGACGCCTCCAACAAACAAAGACAACTCAAATATAAATATGATTTAAACACCCAAAATTTTCAAGCTATACCCCCATATAATGTTTCTCTTCCCCAATATCCTGAAGCTTCACTTGCAAACCCATCTCCTTCAACATTTCCTGCTCTGAATGTACCTACCCTTCAACTTCCTGCATTCACTGCCACTTCTTGCCCATATACATCACACATTGCACCATCAACTCATCCTCTTTCACCCTCCCATCCCCATATTTTGGTCAACCCTACCCTTAAACATGCACACCACTGATATCGTGAAAGGATAGATGACCTCTCCCCCTTGCATATCTGCTCCAAATGAAAACAATCATACCCAAATATGAAAACAAAATTCTTGCATGGTAACCTATATTTCTCTAAATGTGCAACTACAAAATCCACCCACCACTTCTCCCTTGCAAACAACATGGACCCTGGAGACCAACCATTTTTCCTTGCTTCTCTAACACAAATAGAAGAAATGTTCATATCATGTGTTAGCCCAATTTTGAAGGTCACATGCACGAGGTGGGCAGTAAAAATACATTGGTCATATTATTTGTTTCTCGTAATACATCACTGCCATTGCCAGCATTTTACCATGCTTGGTTTCCGAATTGGAAATTGTCGTTGTTACTAGGCATGGATCTGAGCACAAAACATATGATTTCATTATTAGCAGGACACGTGTTCTCGCAAATTTAGAATACAAACTAGCCCATGATCCCTACTACAAGGATGTCCAACTGGACCAAGATGCAATATCTACCTTGCTGTCTCGCCCTACCGATATGTCTTTTCTCATCCATCGTATCTCCCTCTCCTCTCCTGAATCACGACTTGACTTACCTACTTTCGATGATAACATTCTTGCACACCCCACTCCAACAAACCTGCAACCATCCTCTTTTGTATCAGCACTCCCTAATTCCCATAGTGAGCTTGAAGAAATATGTAACTACCAACAGTCTCCCCATCCTAATTCCACTACTTCACTTTCCTAGTCCTTTGTTTATCCCTCCACTATCAATGAATATACCACAGAAGGCCTCTTTTCTATGGAGTTCCCCACACTCTTCCCCATAGGGGCTGCTATAATTAGTCAACCACATCTTAGAAAAGTTGAAATGCAAGAATATGTTGTTCACCTCATACGCTATTATGATAATCAGTTTACCCAGCATCTAAGATTCTGGTATTACTTGTACAATCTTATGTTGCGGCATCATAATCAAGCAACTACTGTTGTTTTCGTGAAGAGAAACCTTGAAGAGGGCTTTCCAATGATCATTGCAGACCTTCATGCATGCCTCCATGACATGCCTAATTCCATGCTTCTTGACAAAATTATACACTTCGGATCAAGCCTTAGAGGAACACGCTTGTTCTAGAACAAATGCAGAGGTGAACTCACTAATATGATCATAGAAATAGGTAGCCCTAATTTCTTCTTAACCCTAAGTGAAGCTGACACAAAATGGCATGACATGCACATGGTCATGCCTAGAATCCCCCCCTCCCTCGAACTTATCTGAGTTGTCTCGATGGAAATTCAAGAATCTAATCAACAATCCACATCTTGTAACTCAGTACATTCATTGTCGATTCACAATCTTCCTCGAAGAGTTCTTGCAAAAAGGTTTACATGCAAAGGACTTCTAGTGCAGGTTTTTCCTTGACAATCCTTCTCCTTTTTTTTTCTTTTCATAGATGTACAGTTGCCTCACAAAAGTTCCTTTTTCATCTTTGCAGGTATGAGTGGAAACATAGGGGCTCCGCACACATATATGGTTTCCTTTGGCTTGGAAACACACCTGATATGGACAACCTCGATTGGGATGACCAAGTCGCAATAAATAGAGCTAGGTCCTTTCTCGATGAATGCATTTCTACTTGGAATCCTCACCCTCCTGAACAACGTGGACCTTATGTACACATCTCTATAGAGAATGACCCATGCATCCTCCCATTGCCATTGATATTTTTATCCTCTCACCTTGGGGACTACAAGAATATTCTCAATTGCATTCAGTGACATACAAAATTTTTAACAGAAATAATTTTCAATAGGGACATTAGTGCATAGGAAAGATGCCACATGCTATAAAAATTGCCCCTTTCACTTTGTAGCCACTCATTTGTTTCCCTCAATGTTACTCGAACTGTTTTTCGACGTGTTTCTCATGGTCTAGGTTCCGCCTTCCTAACACCACCCTTCAGTGTAGCATATATGAATAGACCTACTTCACATTAAATACTAACTCTGCTCGAAGCTGCGTGTTCCTGGTCCTTCTTTGCTCGCCGAAAAAATAACCAATGAAAAAAAATAAATCCTTGCAATATTGTTCATGTCCTCCCTCCCTATTCCTCGATCCCTTCTCCTGTTGATGCATCCTATGCTTCTTTCCACTGGAGTGAACTACTTCTATACTTCCCTTTCCACACATTCCCATCAAACATAGGCTCCACTGATGAAGCAATCATTTCGCATTGGGAACAAAAAATATATGTGTATGTTCCATGGCATGTTCATCAAGCCCATGAAATGCCCCTTTCCCCTTTCTCTGATGACACCTCCACTAATAATATGGCGAACCCCCCCGAATCCATATACATTGATGAATGGAAATTCCTTTCTCAGCTAGACCCTAGAAATAACATGAAAATTGATTCTAACCACAATTGGGCCCATACTACCATCCCTATCCTTTTGCAAGAGACAACCACATGTTTCATAGACTTTAGTCGCTTATCCACCCAAATCCATTCTAGATTGTCTCCATTTCCCCACTCACTCACCTCACTATCGCCCACCCAGCAAGTTGCTTTCACCATTGTCCTCACCCACTTTAGGACCACTTCCTCCATTCCTCCACTTATATTGCTCATCCAAGGTACTACTGGCACAAGGAAGTCTCATTTAATTGATTACCTAAAAGATACATTTCTTTCTGAATCTCTTCCCAATTCAAGTCCATTGCTCCTAAGTGCTCCAACAAGTGTTGTTGTGTTTAACATAAAGGCACTTACAATCCATTATGGCATTCACATTCCTTAAGTGTCAATGCATACTCTTGTGGACCAACCACTTATGCATCTCCAATAAAAACTTCGTCACTTCAAGCACATTTTAATCAATGAAATGAGCTTGATTGGCCCTAAACTTATTTCACACATAGACGACCGCTTAAGGGAGGTATTCCCTTCATATCAGAATGTGCTTTTCAAAAATCGTTATTTCATACTTGTTGATGATCTTGGGCAACTACCTCCTATGAAGGACATCCCTGTGTATGCCAGCAAATTAGCAGAAATTCCCTTTGGCACACCTTTGACACAGTCGTCACACTATCTACCATATTTCATCAATAAGGGGCGAACCTTCTTCAAATTGCATTCCGACAATTGCTCACGAATCTCAGAAATACAACACCAACAATCGAAGACTTGAACCTTCTCATGTCAAGGACACATTCCTTTTTGTCAAAGGATGAGAAACAGGAATTTGGCAATGCAATCCACCTATATCCAACCAACCTAGTTGTCCAATTGCATAACAAACAAATGCTCAAAAAATTGAACACGCCAATTGCATGATGCTACGCAGAGAAAAGGAACCACCATCCTATGGGTACACACGAAGAAGATGAACAGTTGGATGCAAAAATTCTTATTTGCAATGAACAATATGTTTTCCTCAAATGTAACTTGTAGGTTGAAGTAGGTCTTGTAAACGAAGCACTTGGGAAAGTAATTTCCATTTTATATGTAGCTAGATCAAAAACCCCTCAATAAACATCCTTTGTTGTTGTTGACTTCTTCCAATACAAAGGCCTGCCATGGGACGCCTTCAACCCATCTTATGTTCCACTTCCCCCAATAACGCGAGGGTCTCGTAGGCAAATTCCACTTCGAATGGCATGGGATTTGACAATACATAAATCGCAAGGAATGATATTACCAAAGGCAACAGTGGACATTGGCAACATAGAACAACAAGGCTTAACATTCACTACTATCGCCAAAGTTTGAACATTGGCTGATCTTCACATCTCTCCACCATTTTCCTTCAGTTTCTACTCCTACATGCAAGGCAATGCTTACATCAAGTGTAGGCAAAAAGGGGAATCCATACTAGCGTCAAAGTCTTTACAACCACCTTCAATCTGATTGTTGCATCTAGCACCTTTTAATTCCCTTTCAGTAAGCATACTTTGCTAATTGCTTTCTTTTACAAATAGTTGCTGCGAAACTCAGTTGAAATGACATTAAATTATTCCAAGACTATGAAATTTTCATAGGGCTATGCTAATCTATGGGGTGGGTAACACCAAAATGTTTCACACTCACATTAGACAGATCATCTGGTAACATACTTCTTGTTTCTTATGCTCACTAGCTTCTTATGAATAATTATATTCTCTATCCTTTCTGTTTATATTAGTGGGGATAGGATGTGTCAGTGGGATTTCTTGCCCCCACATATAAAGTATCATAAATCAAATTTATGAAACTGTGATTTTATGGTTAAATTATTGATATTTTATTAATGGTTTATAATGCTAAGAAACCATGTGATATGTCCTCTGTTTGTGGCTTCAAGCAGTGGATTCAAGTCAAATGAACCATACATGTATGGTTTGTTCAATGTTGTTGTTAAACTTCAGGGCAGCTATACTGTAGGAATCATCACTTCATTCTATGTAACTATATTCATCTTCATCTTCTATTTGTGTTTAATGCATCAATTAATTAATCAAATCATATCATAAGATTATATGGAAATTGACTCAGAGGAATGTGAGTACAATTTTTTATCTATTGATTGGAATGGTGATATTTCAGTTGTCAAACAACCAATTTTATGAAGGGTGGCATGACAAGATAGACATAGAGTTTCTAGGAACAATACCAGGGGAGCCTTACAAACTCCAAACCAACGTGTATGGGAACGGGACAGGAGATGGGCCAAATCTGATTAGAAAGGAACAACAATTCCATCTCTGGTTCGACCCTACTAAAGAATTTCACAACCACACCATTCCCTAGATGCCTCATCAAATCATGTATGTATAATCATATCATTTACTTATATTTTTTTTCTTGGATTATTATATATATATATATATATATATATATATATTGTGGGTGCTTGAGGTTAGTTCAATTGGTGGAGTCAATTTTGTTATTATGAGGTTATGAGTTATTTTTTGTTATTAAGATGTCATGGGTCATTTTTTCACTGAATCGGTGTAGTACAAATAAATATAAATATTGAAAATATTCTATGCATCTAATTCTAAAATATAAACATTCTTGAAATTGACAATCATGTTAAATTCAAGGATTATTCTCATTATTTTCCATCCTTTTATTGTGTGGCAAGTTTGTGGTGGACAATATTATGATCAGATTCAAGATTTCCAAGGATGAAGAGCCTGGGAGTGACATACCCTTCGAAGCCCATGTCAGTTTATGCAACAATATGGGACGCCTTTGCATGGGCCACAGATGGAGGACGATACTAAGCCAACTACAGTTACGAGCCCTTCCTCTCCACTTACATCCACTTTATCACCATCGGCTACTCTTCAACGAACGATGACGATATGAAATATTGCTCACAGGGCTTTCTTGATTGTTTTATTTCTCCGAAGATGAACAAGCAATAGATTCGAGCTCTGGATATATAATTAGCATAACCGCATTTATTTAATAAATGTGGTTGGTATAGGTAGATAAACACATACCAATCAATCATATGCATAACTATATTAGTAAATTATTTATTAATATTATTATTAATTAATTAATTAAAATTAATATTTAATTAAGTTGATAGGTTTTTTATGGTGAGGTTCCTCCTCACAACAGTGTAGCAGATTCGTCGGCCTTCAAAGAATATACCATTTCGACCATGTGGTTGACCGTGGGCCTTCGATCTGCGATTTTCTCCACCCGAGGTTCTTTGAATCTTAATAACTGTGCACTAGCCACATGGTGGAGTGTGACATCGTGCCTATGGAAAGGATGTTACATCATAAATCCAGTGAGCGATGCCTTCTGAGACTAAGCCCTTTAGCTTGGGACATGGGGTCGATTCTTTAGAATATTGTGCTACAAATTTTTCCAATGTGTAACGCATGGGACCACATCACACACACTTCAGCCTTTATAATATCACAAAATCACAATCGAAAATTTCACAATGTAGCATTTGGTTGCAGTCCCAAAACTTGCAATCTTCGATGAGTGATGTGACCTGGTCTATGTGGAGAGGAAATGAGTGAAGCCCCTCCACGCGAAATTTTATCATATAAAACCTGTGTTAACCCTTCATGCCCAACTTTACATGAAAACCTTTATTAACGTATGTCCACCCAACTTCATGATTTAGATAGACAGAACAAATATTTAAATTGTCGTCACCCTTCCAATGTGTTGATAGCCCTTGATTCCTTTGAACTCTTTGTGATTGTAGTGCTAGCCCCCAAATCAGAGGTGTAACCTTGGTGCACAGCATGTCAATTCGTCGATTATCGGTCGTTGACCACCTTCTGTGTTTAGGCCTTGGTACTATTTCTCTTCACGTGACCGTAGTCTAGCCCCCATATCAAAGCCCTTCAATTGGAGGTTAGCAATCAAAGGTTTCACTTCGATGCACAATATGCCTCAACCTGTGATCGCTGATCTCCCATACGTGAGGCCATCACTACCATGTATCTGCCACGTGTCACCTTTTGAATAATGCCATGTGCCTCCCTTGATTCCTTTGAACTCTTTATGACTGTGGTGCTAGCCCCCGAATCAGAGCCCTCTCTATTGACGATTTCCAATTAGAGGTGTAACCTTAGTGCACGACATGTCAAATTGTTGATTGCCGATCACTGATCACCTTCTGCTTTTGGGCCTTGGTCCTGTGGCTCTTCACGTGACTGCATTCTAGCCCCTCTATTGGAGCCCTTCAATTGGAGGTTATCAAACGAAGGTTTCACTTCGATGCATAATACACCTCAACCTATGATCGTTGATCTCCCATACATGATGCCATCATTGCCACATATCTTCCACGTGTCACCTTTTGAATAATGCAACGTGCCACCCTTTTTTGGCGTATTATAAGCCTAAAAACTATTGAATTCGCCTGCCACGTGTCAACCACGTTGGCACGTTGTGATGATGTCAACCTTCCCATGTCACTTGTCGCAAGCAATTGTTGGTTGCAATGCATCCCTTAATGCATCTAGTCCCTATTTGTCATGTGTCTCTGATCGGATCCAGTGTTTTTGCTGCCACACATCCCTTTGGGAGGAGAGACAAAAGGCTCAAGTTTCTCTGGTTTTGCAGGAAAATCCTTTGTTAATTTATTATTGTCCATCCCAACACTTTAACACTAGCAGCCCATTGTCGGCAGTTTCATCGCATATCGCAACATACAATATCAACACTTTTAAGGTGTGGCCCATTCTCGGAAAGTTACACTTGAGAGAAAATGTGATGTTCTATTGAATTCTTTTTCATACCTCTGGAGGTTCTAGATATCGAAACAAATAACAATCTCAGAAGTCAAAAGTTGGAACTTGGAAAAACAAGGCATTTGGAGGTCGACAAGGATCACTAGATAGCTGAAATAGATAAAGCAGTGACACATCGGACCTGCGGGACATTCCTGTTGGTCTATTGGTCGAATGAACCTCTTTATAATAGAGTTATACCAGACTAATAACATCGTGGAATTTTTTTTCAAAATTTCCAATACATGTAGCATCGGTCCTATATAATAATAAACAAATATCTAAATTCTAAATCTCTAAACTATGCTATAGACTTCCAACCACTAATATGCAACCCCGATCCTTTTATCATACCAAACTTAAATGTGAAATTGAATCCGCCCAGCTTTTGGAATACAACCTTCGATAAGATCCATTGTCTATGCATGTATCTTGCTCTCACACTCGATTTTATTCATTAATTATCATTTGTTAGTCAACTATGTGCATTTATTGCCATTTTATTATCCCTCATATGAAGATCGTAATTTTTATTCCCTTGTACAGAGGTAAATTAATATGATCAGCAAGCTTTTTTTTCCACATATTTCCAAAATATTTTTTCTCATGTCAAGGTTTCAATGCATGAAAAAACCGATACATATTTAATCAATATGCCACGTTTTTTTAACGACTGCATCTTAAAACCCTTACACGCATCTTGGTCTCGGCAACGACTTTATTCATTAATCTAATTAATGGACCGACCATATGTGTTTATTTTCGCTTTATTCTCGCTCACACGAAATTGATATGTTTTATGCCCTAGACACTTTATTATATGCATTTATTCAAATGAGCCACATTGATATGCTGGATCAGACTTTTGACTTGCAAGATTTCAAAAAGGATTCTTCTCATGTCAAAGTTTCAAAATCCTAAAACTCCCATGTATATTTAATCAGTATATCACATTTTCCTTTGATTAAGGTTTGAAACATATCCACACATCCTAACATCGAGGACTGCTCTATTCAATAATCTAACTAATGGCATGCCTATGTGCATTTATTCTCACTTTACTCTCACTCGAATGAGCATCTCTGTCATTTCCTTTGTCATTGGTAACCCCGTGACCACTCCCATGTGTCTTGACCCTTATTCTTATTTATTTCTCCCTCTGCTTAGCTGGTATATGGGTGTGTGCTCTATTTAACCTCTTCATGTCGCATTATTCTGCTGATTTTTCGAATTGCATTTTCTATTATTGTTGTTTCCCTATTGTTGGTCTCTTGTGTGCTCTTGTTGTTGCTACTGCATGTCATGCTACTGCCTTCAACTGGATAACTGGCCCGGAATTTCAATAACAAATAGGTGAGAATCGAGAACCTACTAAGTATATCGTCTTCTGCACTCAAATGGAAAGTATCAATGTTTTCATATTGTGTATATAGATTAGAATGCTATGTGTGTTGTCAAGACATACAACACAACCACGTGTAGAGTTTTTGAAATGCCATATATAAACAACCAACTTTCTATGCTTAAGCATTTCAATTTTCCTTTCTCCTTACCTTTGACTATTAGAAACAATCTAAATTGTAAATCTTTCTTCTTTCATTTGGCTCCAAGTATGCCAATCCTATGAACAACGACGCTCATTTCTTTATTTCCACTTCTCTTCCAATGTTGACAGAATTTTACTGGCTTTCACCTTTCAACACCTCCTTTCCTCATCATCATGGAAGTTGCCTTGACAACAAATGCCATCACTTTGATGCTCATTGGCTCTACATCAATCCAAACATCACTCCAAATCATTGAATTCGACCTTCTTACTTCCACAAAGACATCGTCTCAATGGTACCGCATTTGCCTCTCTTATGGTACCTCTTAGCATAGAACTTTGCTTTCGTCTGCTTACAATGGCCATGTTGTTTCTAGTGCCCTTCCAGTAGGGCTCGATTATCATTCTCAAATAAGTCAGTTGCACTTTTTTGAAAAACTATGAGTATGTTCATTCTTCACCATATTCTTGATGTTTTTATGTTACTTCCCTCTCTCCACCACTGTCACTCCAACTAATGATAATAAGTTAATAATTATTTATTTAATATTGAATGATGACAATTTTTTATATAATGCTCATATTATAGTACACATGGCATGTCATTAGAGTATAGATTGATATAATAAGAATTGTATAACTTGTACACATGTTTCTTTTTACATATTTTTTTTCAAATTTATATTTTTTAAATTAAAAAATAGAACCCATAAAATTGGTCCATTCAATACTTTACACCAATGAGAAAATGGAATTTTTGAATTTAATTACAAACCATTTGTGTTTATGGTACATAGTAATTAATATACAATGTTATTTTTCAAATTATTTATATTTATTGTACATAGTATTAGTGATATAGTACATAGTAATTAGTAATAGAGTACACAAAAGTCAATTATTGCCATCATTACACAATAAGAGGGGAGACATTTTAACAGATAAATAGAAATAAATTTTATTTAAAAATAATACATTTAATTTCATAATGTTAAACTTTGGATAGATTTCAAATTTTTTTAGTCAAAGAAAAACTAATAACAAATCAATGAAAAATTGAATACCTTATATTCAACCTAGTACCAACGATAAATATATTCTACCAACAACAGATATAATAATAGATTAGATTTTATTTAATGATGTTAAACTATAAATTCAAAAAGAATAAGTCATTAGTTTTTGCGTGAATTAAAAGGTAAGTGGTTTATCTTAATTTCTTGATCAAACAAACATAAAAATATTCATATTAGAAAGCTAGTTGTTTATCTTAAAAAATGTATCATGTGTTTTATTTTTTACCCTAAAATCTATGTCTAGCTAATATTTAAAAATATCCTACGTCTAGTCATGTTAAATAAAATATTAAAAATATCCTACGTCTAGCCATTATTTAAAAATATGTTAAATAAAATATGAAAATGGAAAGATTTTACAAGATATATATTAGATGTAAAGGTGTTACAAAACATATATCGAAGTAATAGATGAATTTATGAAATTGTGTTTATATTTTTTTGAAGTGAAATATGATAAAGATTTAATATTTAAGTTTTTTATATTAAAGTCATAAAATTTATGAATTTGATTTATAGCTAAAAGAGTATATTTTGTATATTTTATTTTGTGTAATTTATAATAATATATAATTTATAGGTAAAAATAATATATTTGCATGTATTTATATTTTTGTGATCTATATTAATTATGAGATTGTTTTTAGATTCATCATTAAATTATTGATCAATTGTAATATGGTTTATTTTTATAAAATATATATATATAATATATATATATATATTTAATTTTTAATAATTGAATATTTTTATTATTATTAATATTTTTTGAATCTTAAATGTCATTTTTATTACAAATTAATGAATGACACATTTCTTTTATTAAAAAGTACTCAATTATTTTACTTTTAATTACTTTTTTTTTCAGTATTTTATTTATGATTAACCACCAATTTTTTGATCTTATATTGCAGTACTTCTTAAGTGGTGTACTCTTATATATAAGCAGTTTATTTAAATTTTATATTGCAATATTCAAGTAATCTTTCTATACTTGATATTTAAAATATGGTGAGAATATTTTTAGGACACCTTTCGGATTGAATTGTATATTTATTATTAACCAATAATGACAATAATTACTTTTAAAACCAATAAATATATATATATAATATAATATATATATATATATATATATATATATATATTAATTATTTTTATTATAAAATATTAATTTTTATTTAAATGTATTTATTTTTATTTATAAAAAAATGCATATCAACCTTATATTATCAACTTTATATTGAATACCAATAGAATTACACATTATTACACCGAAAAAGTTTAATGTGAAATAAAACAGGAAAGCCACGTAAAATGATGTATCACCTCACCAGACTCGAAATGTGAAATAAAACGGAATTGTCACAGAAAATGATCTATGAGCTCACGAGACTATAAAACAGAAATGTCACAAGAAATCGGTGACCCTAAAGAGAAGTGTCGTGTAAAATTCAAGAGAAGTGTCGTGTAAAATTCGAGAACAAAACAAGGAGTTGATTATAACTGCCCATATTAGCAGAACGGTCACTCATTACTAATCAGAATGCATTTCAAAGTGCTGTGTACTGTGGCTGCCTTTGAGTATTACATACTCTTGATTATGCTTATTTTGGATACCACCCTCTATGCGTATATAACATGGTTTATGAGTGAAAAGCAAGCAAGCCTTATGATAAACCAGAAGTCAATATTGTAATGATGCGCAACAATTGGGCACTCGGCATTATCCATAAATCTTACGTTCTGTTTGCACACGCCAATAGCGCTGAAAAACTAAGTGATGTTCCCCCTCATCTAGTGGAGTAGTTCTGCTATAAATTGGATCCGTTCCTAGAAGAAACTACCAACGAATTTCGTGAGTGTATTTGGTACATAGTGTATAATGATGGTTGCCCAACTCTCAATATTCCTCACCGATTACAATGGCTGGAAGGGCATTCTATTGCCCTTCTTTCTGTTTCTTGGATTGCTTAACAGTCCAGTAATATCCATGAAGGGTTTGGCTTCTGCAGACAAAAATCCTGCTATACCATCCTTACCTGGTGTTCCTGTGATGAATTATTTCAAGACTATGAAATTTTCAGAGGGCTATGCTAATCTCTGGGGTGGGCAACACCAAGATGTTTCCAAAGATGAGTCCTCAGTCACACTCACATTAGATAGATCATCTGGTATTAAACACAAGTCCCTCTCCTTATGCTCATCAGCTTCTTAATAATAGTTATATTCTCTATCCTTTCTGTTTGCACTTGCACCTGGTTTGGATAGGATGTGTCAAAGGGATTTTTTGCCCCCACAAATAAAAGTTTCATAAATCAAATCTACAAGACTGACTTTATAGTTAAATTAATGATATTGTATTATACTTGTTTATTATGCTGAGAAACTACGTGATATGTGCTCTGTTTGTGGCTTCAGGCAGTGGATTCAAGTCAAATGAACCATACATGTATGGTTTGTTCAATGCTGCTGTTAAACTTCAGGGGGGTTATACTGCAGGAATCATCAGTTCATTCTATGTAACTATATTCATCGTCTTCTTCTATTTGTGTTTAATGCATCAATTAATGAATCAACTCATGTCATAAGATTATATGGAAATTGACTCAGAGGAATGTGAGTACAATTTTTGATGTATTGATTGGAATGGTGATATTTCAGTTGTCAAACAACCAAGTTTATGAAGGGTGGCATGACGAGATAGACATAGAGTTTCTGGGAACAATACCAGGGGAGCCTTACAAACTCCAGACCAACGTGTATGGGAACGGGACAGGAGATGGGCCAAATCTGATTGGCAGGGAACAGCAATTCCACCTTTGGTTCGACCCTACTAAAGACTTTCACAACTACACCATTCTCTGGACGCCTCATCAAATCCTGTATGTACAATAATATCATATATATATATAGATATATATATTTGTCTTGGGATGATATGAAATCTACATTTTATATATAAATTGTGGATTACTTTTTTATTATAAAGATATTAGTATTTTTTGTTATTAAGATGTTATAGTCATTTTTTGGTTTAGCACAAAAAAAATATTCTATACATCTAATTCCAAAATATTCTTGAAATCTACACTTCCGTTAAATTCCAGGATTATTTCTCCTGTTGGATTATTTTTCTTGAAATCTACACTTCTGTTAAATTCCAGGATTATTTCTCCTGTTGGATTATTTCTTATTTCTCCTGTTAAATTCCAGGATTATTTTCCAGGATTATTTCTCATTATTTTCCATACTTTTATTGTGTGGCAGGTTTATGGTGGACAGCATTCCAATCAGAAGATTTCCGAGGATGAAGAGCCTGGGAGTGACATACCCTTCGAAGCCCATGTCGGTTTATGCAACAATATGGGACGCCTCTGCATGGGCCACAGATGGGGGGAGATACAAAGCCAACTACAGTTACGAGCCATTCCTCTCCACTTACACCCATTTTATCACCATCGGCTGCTCTTCCACGAACGATGACGATATGCGATACTGCTCGCAGGGGTTTCTGGATTGTTTTATTTCTCCAAAGCTCAACAAGGAACAGATTCAAGCTTTGGAGGTAGTGAGAAAGAATTATATGACCTACGATTACTGCCAAGATCTTCAGCGATATCCCAAGGGCACAATGCCCGAATGTTCTGTCAATGATTTCCATATAGGCTCTTCCAATCATTCAATCGTGAACTGAAAGTGAAAGTGGGGTAGCCACAGATTAGAACTATACCACTCCATCCTTCTATCTAAATTATTCGATGTAAATTCAGGATTGGAAAGTTTCAATAATGTATAACCTAAATTACAGTATCATTTCCACATATATGATGTCTATATATCAGTGTAACAACAATACAAATTATACTAAATTTGCCTATACTATTCAGGGATATATTCGTTGACCTATGAAAAGTAGTGTTTCAATCCAACGTAAAATTGGTCGTGTTGAAATAAATACTTTATGCACAAGAAAATTAACCTGTAAACCAAATTCGGCTTCATTAAAATAAAAGTTTTCTCTAAGACACAATTATGTAGCTAAATCAACAATATTGAAGAGCTACTTATATTGAAATATCTATTTTATTTCAGTGTAATATCTACTTTATTTCATGGCTCATGCCTTAAAACTAGGTTGAAAGATACGTTTTATTTTATTGTTAGGTTAAAATTTTAATTTGAGAATATATGTTTCAAGGTAGCATGGTAAAGATGTTATAATATTTAACATTTTGATTGGGTCAAAATAAAATAGAAAATATAAAATTATCTAGTCTAGTATGGTAGAGATGTAATGAGTCATTTAACATTTTGGAACGAGGAACTTTGATCCCCTTTGGCCTAAATAAATATGGAGTTAAAATGGATCTAGGCTAGTTCTAGTATATTTACTTATTATATTACATTTGATTAATTCCATAAAATGTGTGTGATTTAAAAATTATATATGAATTTATGTAGTACATTGGGTTTGAGAAAGTATTGTTCTTAATCAAGATAAAGCTATAAATCTGCTTGTTTAATATTAATGATTTAAAATAAAGAGAAAGATAGATATTTACTTTTGAGAAATAAAAGTAAAAATGAGAGAGTGTATATTTCCACGGTTATTCATATTGAGAGAAATTTTTGGATGAAATTGTATGATGTCATATCATTTTTTACTAAAATCCATGTTTCATAAGCCCCTTTTTTATTCTGAAACTCTTAAATTGGTTTATCTCCGCATCTCACTTTTTTTTCTTACAAAGGAACTTTTTATGAGCAAAGTGAATGTACAAAAATGTGTTCATCTCTTTCTCCTACTGTAGCTAACATCTTTATGGAATACTTTGAAGCTAAAGCTCTAGATTATTAGTATCTAAAACTCAAATGTTGGTTCAGGTTTGTCGATGATACTTTTGTCATTTGGCAGTATGGTAGACATGTGCTAGATGCATTTCTCTCCCATCTCAACAACATTTTCCTTCATATCAATTTCACCATGGCATTTGAATATAATAACTCTCTTTCGTTCCTAGATGTCCTTACCATTCAACTTCGTGATGGCTCCCTAACTCATCAAGTTTACAAAAATAAGACCCACACTAATCGTTATCTCCATGCTCGCTCCCTAACTCATCAAGTTTACAAAAAGAAGACCCACACTAATCATTATCTCCATGCTCATTCTCACCACCACCCTTCCCAAAAATCTAGCATTCTTAAAACTCTCATCTCTCTAGCCATTAAAATTTTTGCTCCCCAATTCCTTCCTCGCAAAAAATCCCACTTGTTCCAAGCTTTCAGAGCCATTGATTATTCCTCTTCTCAAATCAATAAAGCATTCAAGAGGGTCTCTAATCCCATATCCAGGAACCCTCTTTCCTCTCCTTCTCAAGGCCAAGCTTCTCTCCCTTGCATATAAGAGACCACTAACCTCATAGCAAAAATCTTTAAAGAAGATGTTAAGATTGCTTTTAAACCCCATAAAACTTTGAAGTTGATGTTATGAACAACCAAAGATAATTATGACCCCATATTGATATCAAGGGTTTACCAAATCCCCTCTTCATGTGGAAAATCACACATTGGCCAAATTGGACATCCCTTCAAAGCTCACATTAAAGAAAGGAAAATATTGTCGATACTAGCACTCTTTTAATTTGAAACATCTAATGTGCTTTTATCAAACTAAAATCATTGCCTTTATTGATTTTAACAATTCCAAAATCATTAGAGAGGCCCTTGAAATAGAGAAACATTTATCCACCATCTAAGTTATCAGCTAACATGTTTTTCATACTTATATTTAATAATCCTATGTTAAAATAAATTATTCTTTTACCTATTTGTTTCTAATCAGTGTATTTTTTAGATTATCTATTCTTACAATTTTATTATATTTTTTATTTTACTTGTATTTTCATTCTTTTTAATTAATTAATTAATCATGTTCTCTTTTGTTAAACTCTTCTATCATTTCCATTGTCTCCCTTAATTTTCTCTTAAACCCCCTATCTAATTTATCTATTTTAACTATCTTTTAATTTAATTAATTTTTTACTTAAATCTTTTGATTTGACGCCTTGTTATAAGGATTATTTTCTTTTATTTAATCTATTGACTTGATCCTTTCTTTTAAGTGCTAATTATACTAGCATAGGTGTAAAACAATTTATGAGCTAGCATTATTTAAATGTTTTATATAGTTATTTAATTTTTGAAATTTTTAGATTTTTGAAATTTTTTTTTGGGTTGACATGATTAAAATTTCAACTTTGGTGATAAACGGACATCCTTACACATGGGTGTAGAATGGGCCTCTTGGCTCAATAATTTAATATTATTATTATTCTTTAATGACTACTTTCATGGCTAGTTCTGGATATTTCCTTCTCTTAAAGGATTCAGAGCTCTCGTTTGTAATCATTCAATTCTCAAAATCCCTAATGATGGGTGGAGTGTCCACCTGAAAAGTTGTATAAAATTAAATATCCTCACTACACTTTCATCCAAAAAATTCTCTCAAAAGTAAGTGGTTTAAAAGTGGTGTGTAATAAATTATATATATATAATATATATATAGTTATAATATATTATAAAAGAAAAATATTCAAGGGTAGTTTAATTGATGGAGTCCCTCACTAAAGATTCTTAGTTATTAAGAGTGTTAAAGGTTCAAATTCTCTTAACACTTTCTCTCCTTTTAATCTCTCAACACTCTCTTTGTGGTTTAACCAGCCATAATCAACAATTAGCTTCTTAAAGGTAATGGATCACCAATTTTTTAGTTTAATAAACCACCTTGAATATATATATAATATATATATATAGATATATATATATTAAGCATTTAATTAAATATATTTATTAATTTCACAAGTGAAATAAAACAGAATTGTCACAGAAAATGATCTATGAGATCACGAGACTATAAAACAGAAATGTCACAAGAAATCGGTGACCCTACAGAGAAGTGTCGTGTAAAATTCGAGAACAAAACAGGGAATTGATTGTAACTGCCCATATTTCCTTGCTGTGATGGAGAGTTAGCAGAACGGTCACTCATTACATAATCAGGCTGCCTTTCAAAGTGCTGTGCAGTGTGGCTGCCTTTGAGTATTACGTACTCTTGGTTATGCTTATTTTGAATACCACCCTCTATGCGTATATAACATGGTTTAAGAGTGAAAGGAAACCAAGCCTTATGATAAACCAGAAGTCAAGATTGTAATGATGCGCAACACTCGTCATTACCCTCATAGCGCTGAAAAACTACGTGATGTTCCCCTCATCTAGTGGAGTAGTTGTGCTATAAATCGGATCCATTCCTAGAAGAAACTACCAACGAAATTAGTGAGTGTATTTGGTACGTAGTGTATGATGGTTGCGCAACTCTTATTCCTCACTGATTACAATGGCTGGAAGGGCATTCTATTGCTCTTCTTTCTGTTCCTTGGATTGCTTCACAGTCCAGTAATATCCATGAAGGGTTTGGCTTCTGCAGACCAAAATCCTGCAATACTATCCTAACCTGGCGTTCCAGTGATGAATTATTTCAAGACTCTGAAATTTTCAGAGGGCTATGCTAATCTATGGGGTGGGCTAACACCAAAATGTTTCCAAAGATGAGTCCTCAGTCACACTCACATTAGACAGATCATCTGGTATTAAACACACACCTCTCTCCTTATGCTCATCAACTTCTTAACCATAGTTAAGTTCTCTATCCTTTCTGTTTGCATTAGTGGGGATAGGATGTGTAAGAGGGATTTCTTGCCCCCACAAATTGTTAGTTTGTGAGAACGAATTTAGTTAGTTCTTTAACCGTTTAACTGTTAAACTGTATTGTAGTTAGGTGGTTCCGTCAGTTATGTATCCATCTAGTTCTGTAATGTTAGATAGGTTATAAAATAATGTAATAACATCTGAATCAGAGAGCAGATCATCATATCCATTCAATAAAGATTCACTTGTTTAAAATCTTGGCGTATATCTGTCTTTGCTTCTCTGTTTCTCGACAAGTGGTATCAGAGCCTGCGAAAGAGG
>APFE031174391.1:0-28305 GCA_000404065.3 Pinus taeda | reverse complement strand
ATAAGACATGCCTGCGTGTACGCACCTTTTGAACGGTGTGCCTGCGTACTCCTTATTTTCTTCAATATTTGAGAGTTGTTCATCAATGTTTGCTATTGACCTGTTGTATAGTAATCCAGCACCTGTATGGGTTGCCATCAAGGACAACACTTTAGCCATAATGCCAACAATCTCCCCCTTTGGACTTGATGGCAAAGCTTACTTGTGAACTGTCATCTGATCCCTTTTTGCTGTCCGGTAACCCATGCATTCTATCACATCTGATATATCTTCTGAATGTATACAAGTGAGATGATCTTCTATGAGAGGGTTGCCATCAAGTACAACACATGCATCATAATGCCAGCAACCAAGGCTCAAAAGCTGGCGATAAGACATTCACAATGGTTATTTACCCGTTCATTGTTTAATGAGATTAAACGCGGGGAGAAACACTTGCTCATGACTTATGTTTAATTTTTTAACGAGCATGAACTATGCGCTAAAACTGCTCGTGGAGAGTTTATTTTTTAACGAGCTTGAACTCTGTGACAACATTGCTTGCCATGATGGTCATTGATTTTTCAATTTACCCTTAACATTTTGTTCTTTCAAAGATAGTACTACCTGTTCATCTGCTTCATCAAACCGATTAGAAATGAAAACATATGTATGATAAATGAGTCAAAACACTAATATTTTACTTGAATTAGGTGTATAGTAAATTAAAAGTGACTTTTTACCTCTCATTTTACCATTTCATTTGAATTTGGTTTGTTGGAACTCTGGAGGTGCTTCCCCCCCCGATTTTCACCAGCGGATTCCGGGAGATTCTGTGGACGATTCTCGACACCGTTCGGACTAGGTAGGAGCTAAAATTGTGCTCTTTCATTTCATGCCATTTATTTTGGATTTTGAGCTCATTTCCCTATTCTACTGAGCCTTTGGGGTTTGAAGAACTCGCCCTAGGATCATCGCACCCTTCCTTAGTCGAAAGGTGCGATGCGCGCAGGGAGGAAATTTTTTGCATAGTTTCCTCATGAAATTTTTGCTTATTTTCACCAAATGAAGATCCTGACTCTTCCCTTGTTTGTTTTTCAGAGATTCATCGGAGGAAAATTGTTGTCACAAGGCGAGAACGCGGGCATGAAGAAGAGGACATTGTTGCTTTACATGATCCGGGCACAGTAGCTGCATTACGGAATTGTGGCTTGCTGAATTTTTTCCGTATCTCAAGCATGAGGCAACAAATTAGTTTGTTGCAGTATTTCATCAATGCTTGGGATCCTATCAACCAAGTATTCCAGATTATAGGCAAATCGATCCCCTTGACAGTGGTGGACATCTATTTTCTGACTGGCTTATCGAGGCACGATGCCCCTCTCTCTTTATCAGGTTCCGCCTGTGGGGGTGAGTGTGTAAGGGAGTACATTCACCGACATTGTAGAGAGGGATCTCAGCCAAGTGTAGATGGCAAGATCAACATCCGAGATGTCACTGACCGGCCCTTGCGGACCATCCTGTTTACTTTTGCTAAACTGGCTGGTAGTTCTGCTCTCCATATAGCCAACAGATCTTATATGCAGTATGCTCTGGAATGCCTTGAACCAAATTTATTCAATTGGTGTGATGCAGTGCTTTTTGTGATGAAGGAACAGTTGACCAAGGTGAAGATCGGTAGATCTAAGAACTTTGGTTATGGTTCCATTTTGACCGCTTTCGCCTTGGAGCGAATCCCACTGATGCAGCCACAATACATATCACTTGGCCTACCTCCACTGACAGAACCATGGATGCAGAGATGGGTTGATCTCATGTCTCGGCATGCTGGCCAGCCCCAGATTTCGTTCTTTGAGACCTTATTTGAGTGGTTCAACCGTCAAGAGATGGTCTATGCTAGGTTCCCATATGCTGGTATGGATTTTGTTGGTGATCCGGATTTGGTGCTATCGGTTGGAGAGCAGTGGGGTGTCATGGGTAATTGTCTTCTGACCATATCTTTGTTCATTGTTGTTTATAATGTTCTTATATTCTTCTGATCAAGACTAATCAAAACTTATGTGCTCATGCAGATGTTGGCCCAGTTCGACTTGCAGCGCGTTGTAGAGACCCAGCAGCTGCTCCAGCAGGGGAAGCGGTTGGGAGGGATATCCTTCACGACCTTGACGTGGCCGAGACTCTTTCGACACTACAGGACTAGGTTGAGGGTCTTACCCTTGGCATCTCGGATGTGAGGACTGATGAGCTGCCTTTTCGGTTGCAACGTCATACTACTGGAGTGACGAGTCGATGGACTAGGCTCTTACGCATGATTGCACAGGCGGTGACCTGTTATCATCAACACCATTAGGCTAGGGTGCCCCCTAGCATTTTTGAGTTTTGGGTCATTTGACCAATTTTGTCTTGGTTACAGAACATTATGTATAGACCATAAATAGTTTATGGAATATATTTTTGATTTTTGGAGCTTTATTTTGGTTCAGTTACATGATCCCACTGCATATATTGATGTGATGCTTCTTTTTATAAATTTCGCAAATGTCTATCTAACACATAATTTTCCAATGAGTATGTTAATGTGTTTAAACTTCTGGAAATATGCTGATATTGGATGAAATCAAACTGTCTTTCCAAAATTTTGACCCTTAGGAACATGCGATAGATAGCTGGATTTCGTACAGCATAGATGCCGGTGAGTTGTAGAATGACGAGCTATGAGTCTAGCCTGACGACAAGTCGGCATATACCATGTGCGATGGCATCAGAAAGGAGTTCTATTAATGCGATGTACTCAGCGATATTGTTCATGGACCGACCAATACATACTCCTCTGAAACTTACTAACTCACCGTTGGGATTGAAAATGGCCCATGCCATAGAAGACAGATTCCGCGAGCTACGACTTGCTCTATCGGCATATCCAACGAATGATTCTAGTAGGTTCAACATCTGCAACGAATGAAAAAAGTGGATTACTTAACCAAATTAAATGCTCTTGGCGAAAACAAAAATGTAACAAAAGCACGAGGACCACTATGTGCGATCAAGCATAGTAGCGTTTGAGGTACAACCTGTTGCAAGGTTGCACCAGTGGAATCCCATCATAGTCCATCAACTCGTAGGCCCCTTTTGCTAATACTCGTTTAACAATATAGGGACCCATCCATAACGATTTGAATTTTCCTACTCCCAATTTATCGGATTCCTGGTCATAAAGTAATACCAGGTCACCCTCTGAGAAGACGCGAGGTTTGACATTCTTGTCGAACTGTGCCTTGACTCGTTTCTTATGAGCCTCGTTAGCCAAAGCTGCATCATGACGGGTTTCATCCAAATGGATTAATTCCAAGAAACGAGCCTCTTCTTCTGAGGTTCCGGGGAGAAGATTGACTGCGAGTTTGAGGGATGAGATTTCACATTGGACTGGTAAGATTGCTTCGAGACCATACACCAATTGAAAAGGTGTGAATCTAGTTGCATTTCTTACTGATGCCCGGTATGCCCACAAGGCCGAGTACAGGATTAGGTGCCAATCCCATTTGTGGGCTCCGATCATCCTTTGCGGCATGCGCTTTAGGATTTTGTTGATTGCTTCAACTTGTCCGTTAGCTTGTGGATAGTACGGAGTAGAGCTGTCGTGGGACAATCCTAATTTGGCAACCAACTCAACCATCATGTGATTGTGAAAATGTGATCCATGATCTGTGACTATGGCCTGTGGAACGCCGAATCTGGAGACTACGTGATCAAAAAAGAAAAGGGGAGTCGTTTCGTCGCTGTTGTTTAATGTAGGCATCGCCTCAGCCCATTTGGTAAAATAGTCCACCATGACTATTATGTACCCATGCCCCTCAGTTGAGGTGGGGTTACATGTCATGAAATCTATGCCCCATTTTGCGAAAGGCCCAACAACTACTACTGGCTGCAGCGGTGTGGGTGGCCTTCTGGTTTTTCTATCAGAAATTTGGCAAGCATGACAACTTCTAACTGCGGTTATGCAATCTTTGAACATTGTTGGCCAGAAGTATCTTGCTCGCAAAATTTTTTTGCGCCGTAGCATAACTAGATTGATGCCCCCCACATGCGCCTGAATGGTAGTCATTCAGGACTTTCTCGGCCTCCTCAAGGGTGAGGCACCTCTGCAGAACGATATCGATACCACAACGGTAAAGAGTATCATCGATGATCACGTAGTCCTTTGCTTGGTATCGAATACGTCGTTGTTCGGAGCGTGAGGTATTAGACCTGTATGTTTGCGTCTGGAGATAAATGATTATATCTCCGTACCACAAATCGCTTGAAGATATTAGAAATAGATTTTCATCCACGATTGCTTCTTCGGATGTTGCATCGTTGGACGACGATGGGAGATCGCATAGTAACTCCACTAATACCAAGGATTTCTTTGATTTGGATCTTTTAAATTTCAAATCAAACTCTTGGAGAATTGCTATCCATTTTGAATACTTGCCCCCCAGCAACTGCCGCGACAATATATAAGTCATGGGGTTGCAATCTGACAAAATGGTAGTTTTCCTAAAGAGGACGTAGTGTCGAAATCTCTGTATTGCTTGAACAGCTGTGAGGGCTAGCTTTTCAACGTAGGAGTATTTCATTTCCGTATCATTTAAGTTTCGGCTTAAATAATATATAGGATGTTCAATTCCATTGTCTTCTTGAACTAAGACCATTGCTATGGTCGTATCTGCTGCAGCCAGATACAGGTTAAATTCTTTTTGATAATCAGGAGCATACATTAATGACGCTTGTAATAGAGATTTCTTTAAAGCGTCAAAGGAGGCTTGCGCGATCTGGTCCCAAACGAAGGGTACATCCTTTTTCAACAGACGGGTATAACCTTTAGCTAGTTTAGTGTAATTTGGAATGAACTTCCTGAGGAAATTTGCTTTCCCTTGGAGTTTCTGAATCTGAAGCAGGCTTGAAGGTGGAGGAAAATCGATGATTGCCTGAACCTTACAAGGGTCGAGATGAATCCCATCCTTTGAGACAACGAAGCCAAGTAAATGACCAGAACTGACACAAAACACACATTTGTGCGGATTGAGTCTTATCTTGTACTGTCGGCAACATAGAAATATTGCTCTCAAATGGTGTGGATGATCGGTCTGCTTTTGCGAATGAGCTGCGAGATCATCAAGGTAAGGTTGAATGATGTTTTTGATTTCGTGGAAAGGATAGTTCATTTCTCTCTGAAAAGTCACCCCTGTGTTCTTCAAACCAAAGGGTAGCTTACGATATGCGAATGTGCCCCACGGACAAATGAATGCAGTGTTTGACTAGTCCTGTGGGCAGATATTTATTTGATTATACCCGGAAACTCCATCCATGAATGAAAAGATTTTGCAGCCGGCACATTCATCAATAGTCTGGTCGATAAAGGGTGTAGGGTAGGTGTCTTTTGGACAAGCTTGATTTACATCCCTGTAATCAACGCACACTCTAATCGTTCCTTTTTTTTCATAACAGGAATAATATTCGATACCCAATCGGTTAGAGGAACGGGGTAAATGAAACCAGCATGGAGGAGTTTTTCGACTTCCACTTAATGGCAACAACTTTCTTGGGGTGCACCTTCCTTAGTCGTTGTCGTACCGGTTTGACATCTGGATACATCTTAATCTCGTGTTCAACTATGCTCAAGTTGATACCTGGCATTTCATCGTATGACCAAGCAAAGACATCTCTAAACTCGCGAAAGAGAGTGCTATATATTTCCAGTTCGGAAGAAGAACAAGATTTTCCAACATGAATGTTCTCTACAAGATCTGTTTTGGTCGAGATGTTTATGGCAATAGTCTCTTTGATATTGGATAGGTTTCTTTCGGAATCCACTGTGTTTACAGTATTCGTCAGAAAGTCAAATACTAAAGGATGTTGTAGGTTGCCAGAATTATCTTCTTTACAAGTCGAAAGATGGGAATGATGGTGGTGATCTTCCCATGGTGCCCCATTGATCATCATCGATTGAATGATTCCTTCGCCTGTAAGGTGTACTTGTGACCAAGGATCTAAAGGGGTGCCATATTCCTTAGACCTATCTACCCAAACGCTTGACGAGCGTTGATGGTGGTTTGCCTCCCATGCTGAGAACATTGATTGCTATAATATTTCCAGCGAGGTTAGAGGAAAAACCTGTGAATGATCCATTTTAACATCGTTTTCTGATATCTTTTGAATGGAAGATATCATATTGCAGGTTCCTACATTAGCCACTTCCGCCAAATTGGTAGGAGGCGGTAGGGTAAAGGTTCCCATTAACGTAGGGTCTTTTAGTAGGCCTACTCCGATATTATGAAGCATGTTAGGGCTTCTGTGGATCATTGGAATGCTTCCTGTAACTTGCAAACTGTTGGGGAGAAAAGTTTGTTGGTTGATGATTGTAATTCCTCCTTGGGAAGGAAATGAAATTTTCCTAAAGTAGGTCGACACAACAGCCACCATGGCATATATCCAGGGTCTTCCCAGTAGGATGTTGTAGTCAAGATTTCCATAGATGACTTCAACATCGATTTCTACTGTTTTGCCCCTCAGTTCGACCTGTAAGTTACTTAGTATCCCATACGGGGTGTACGTTCGTCCATCAAATGCTTTTAACGTTGTTGACGATCGCGACAAACAGGGAGACCCCAGAGTTTTTCTTGGACACCTAATCCTAAATGGGTTAGTGTGGAAGCCGAATGGACAAAAGGAGTCCAAGAGACCTTGGGATGTGAATCCCAATGGTCACATAATGTACTATAAATGTATATGATTTGTCAATAAAAATTGTATTTCATGTTTTATCTTTCACATCTCTCTTGTTGTCCATGTGTGTTTAACATGGTATCAGAGCAGGCGTATTCCTGCCCTGCATAATTAATTTGAGCCACTAGTTGTGGCCTCTCTGTGCATCCCTATTTCATGCTGCAAACTGTCTGGCTGATACGCACCTGCACGCTTGCCTATTTTGCCCATGCTCTACATTTTTGTAGCCTGACACATCTGCCCTCTGCGTGATAATTAGGGTCTGCCCTTTGCACTATAATCTGGGTAACGCTTGAGCGAGGATTCCATTTGTAAGTGGAAAATTACACTTCGTCAGTCCTGGTCTGCTCCACTGCTCCCCATATAATTCAATAACTAATTACTTTACCTGCTTCTGTCTGCCATCCCTACGCTCTCTGTCTGATATTCCTCTGACATGGTATCTCTCCGCTCTCTGACTGACATGGTATAAACGCCTGAGACTGCGCACTGCCTGGTTTGAACGCCTGGACATGGTATCAGTCTGATATGCTTGAACAATTGAAATTTCATATATCTGAATGTTGTTACGCATATAGTTCCTTTCCATTTCATTTTCAAAGTTTGTCTGTACAAAATCAAGGGCATTGTACAAAGCCTTTGTTGCTGCAAGGCATACATCACTGTTATCGTCTGGCACATTCATGCCTTGAACAACAGCTGTGAGAATAGAGTTCACTTGATCCTGTGCAAGCACATCTGATGATATCTCTTCACAAACATATCCACAGTAGTAATGTTGCTTTTGTAAAGTTCAATCACCATAGCGCTGCGGTTTGAGCAATGAAGTGTTTCGATTTGTGATCCGTCAGTTTGTCATTTTGAGAAATCAACTTATGGTGTTTCATTAACCCATGTACTGCTCATTCCGTTGTTGAGGAATGTTGATTCGGCTCTCTATCCCCGCATCTTGCTTGGCTTGGCTTCGCGTAACAGACATTTTAAACGTGTTATTGTAGTGTTAGCTAAAGTGCTGAAATTGGAAATGGATAACAAAAAGACATGGGGCAATCTGAAATGGCGCACCCTCTGCTTTTTCCCAGTCTGCAACAAGCGAAGTAATCAATATTCTGTCCTTTAAATTTCCTAGTCGATCTCAAAGATCATTCACTTTTTTTCGTGGCACCCTCGCTGCCCTTCTTCTTAATCAAGTTCAGGTTCTTAGAAAGCCGAAGCACCTTCTTCTCTAGGTTTCGTTTCTCTGCTAGTATGGCAGCCCACACCAGTATATTTGGTGATTGGGCATTCAAAAGAATCTTCTAGCAATCTGTATACAAGAGCTCCGCCTCCCGATTGTAGAAGCTACGGATACTTCTACTCTATACATCTTGCAGTAGATCTTCTGAAGTTGAAGACGAAGTGAAATGAAACGAAACGAATATACAGTCAGAACAGATGGGTGTGTTCTGTGATAGATGAAACCACAATATATTGATTAAAATGGCATGTTCCAAAAGCAATCTCTGGCGTCCCCACTGCTTTTTTTATTTGGATCTTATTATTGTCATTTGAGCTTCAATTATCATATTCCATGTCTGCTGATTTCAGTTATTTGAATAGTTGCAGCAGTGGTACCACCGGGATTCCGAGAAAAACTGGATCCACTGGGGTATTGAAAGTTTCTGCTGCATCCATTCTCATGATCTTCTTGACAACCATCAAAGCAGCCTCCAGTTCTTTTTTATTAGACTGAAACTGGTTATGTTCTCCATTTCTAGCAGCAGAAATTTGCCCTATGTCTTTCTTCAGTAGTCCTTCAGGGTCTGCCCAACCTTGTTTACGTTGGAGTAACTGACTTGTCAAGAGATCTCATAGTGTTCAATTCTGACATGATGAACTTTGAACCAGACCATTCCGACCTGGTTAAATTCTGGCACTCCACTCTAGGTTCTACATTGGCATTTTGAGTTTGCAAGCCAAAGCGACAACGAGCAAGGGGTATCTCTGGACGTCAGTTGTCAACCAAAATTGAGAAGGGAAATAGTATTTCCAGGAGGGTACAACTAGGAATTATTTGTAATTTGTTCCACAATGAAGCCGGCGATTACCATATGAAAAAAGGATTATATTCGGTAGTCAATACACGTCTATACTCTGGGTGATATAACGACAGATCGGATATATAATTGGTGGTGATACAATATCCGCTCTGATATATGCTTGGTGATTTAGTGGTAGCCAAAAATTTGAATCATAGTGGTAGCGGAAAGGTTGGATTTAGAGCCAAGCCTAGAACACACCCACTAATTACCGTTCCACACAGATTAAAAAAAAACAGAGTAGAAGTTATATTTAGACATAGATCTAGTATTGCAAGGCTTTTGTGGGCTGAAATTTCTCGAGGCAACCTGCAGATCAAATATAAGAAGAAAAACCCAATGACGGGATTCTCGCATCTCTGCTAAATATAAGTTCGCGGTTTATGGGTGTTTGCATTATGTGACTGAAGTGGAAGCGGCAGATCCATGTTTGTAGCGATTTTTTTTTATATAAATTCTCTTGTATGTGGTGCGTTATTGCAGAGAGGATGAGTGGGCATCACGTCCCATCGAGATAACAAGCCGGCCCTATTTGAATTTGTTGGTGTTATGATATGTCGAGGTCAGATTATTCATAGGTATCTCAGATTTCTTCAAAGGTAACAACTATTGGTTTAGAGTCAAGCAATGATCAAAACCATTTGCTTGCATATTGTTAAAACGGAGGAAGATTTCAATATAAGTATCTGCAGTCTATGTAACCAGATTAGATACTAACCTATTTCTTGTTTTGATTCTCATCATTTGGGAATGCATAATATACTTCTCCTTGTATATGAATGCAACCAACCATTATTGTGTGTGGATTTGGAGAATACTTGTAGAGATCAAATCTAGCTTTTGGTTCATTCCTTAAAGAAAATATCACTTGATTGTTGTAGTTTTCTGGGAGAACAAAGTTTGAGAATACCTTGCAGTGACATTGGTTCATAGTTGTGAACAAATTTTAAAGTGTAAGTTTGACATTGGAGAAAATGACTCAAATCAGTGAAGTATTAGAGTTCATGAAAACTCTTATACAATCTACTGTTGATGACACATTACAAATCAGCATAGGATCTCTCTCAGAAATTCAAACATGTTTACAATATGCACAGGAAAAGATTGATTTTTTGCAGCTTGAATCTCAGCTACAGCAAGAAGAATTAAAACAAAGGAGTCATTATGAACCTGTTTCTGTTCTCCCATAAATAACAAGTCAATAATGTTACTGTTCATTCAAATAAAGCAACAGTTGTACATGCAGATGCAGAAACTCAGTCTGCACTTCCCAAGCCCATCATAAGACCTTGGGAACAGCTTTTCCACAACAAGCACAAAACCGGTCTTGGTTATGACAAGGACTTGTCCTTTCATATTCCAGACTACTCAAAACCCATTCAGTTTCAGAGTGCTGGTTTCATTCATGACAGTTCACCTGCTCCTCATGATAGTTCAGCGTCAACTGTTCCAGACTCTGTTCCTCTTCCGCAACAACAACAACAACAGATTATAAAATGCCAACATTGTGATCGAGTTGGCCATTTGAAAGATCATTGTTTTGATCTTCATCCATGTAAGCACTGTCATAAAACTAGCCATTCTTCACACAGATGCTTCAAAAACAAACATCCTGCAAGAACAACGATTCATCTTAGATGGATCGCTTCTTGTCAATGGGCATCAACAGCCAAGAAGATATTCCAAACACATGTCAGAACTTGTTCCAGAGTATTGAAAAGTCTTGCAGCTGAGTTTTCTCCATCATCTCACCTTGTATTTGATAGGGGGGGAAATGATGGTCATCTACAAGCTTCAAAGTCACATCAAGCGAGCCTGAGCCACAACCTACCACACCAGTTTTAGAGTTGTAGCCAGAGACAAAGACGCCCGTGAACATGCCTTCAGTTGGAAATCTGGGACACTTCCTCTAGCAGAAGACTTCAGCTTCTTGCCAGCTTTGGAAGAATTCCAGGAACAAAATTGAGATCACTTCCTCTAGCAAAAGACTCCAGCTTCTTGCCAGTTTGGGAAGAGTTCCAGGAATTGCATTAAGAATTCCAGAGTTGTTGGTCATCCTTAAACCATCACAGGTTGAGACTTCCCTTTTAAGGTTGAAGTTTTACCTTTTATGCGGGGTGAGACCTCCCTTTTATGGTTGAAGGTTTCCCTCTTTAAAACAATAGGATCACTTCCTATAGCAGAAAACTTCAGTTTCTTTCTAGTTTTGGAAGAGTTCCAGGAATTGCACTAAGCGTTTCAGTGTTGGTGGCCATCCTTAAACCACCGCCCTTTATACCAACATTTCAGAGAGCACATTTAGCCTAGTGCTGCCATGCATTTTTGCACATTTTGTATTTCAACTCTCTTCTTGGACTCATACATAACCCTTCAGATTAAGGGGGGAATGTTGGACACTAATCCTCAATGGGTTAGTGTGGAAGCTGAATGGACAAAAGGAGTCCAAGAGACCTTGGGATGTGAATCCCAACGGTCACATAATGTACTATAAATGTATATGATTTGTCAATAAAAATTGTATTGCATGTTTTATCTTTCATATCTCTCTTGCTGTCCATGTGTGTTTAACAGTTTTCCAGCAACTCATTGACATTATACATGTGGATGTCCCCTCATCAATAATTGTTCTATGAACAGTTTTGTTGAGGGCTTTCACTTGAATGAGGAAAGCTAGTTGAGCTGGTAACTGAGGGTCGTATCCTTTATGATTAAAAGACACAAGATTGGAATCCGTTGGGTCAATCCCACCTATTGCTGACCATAAAGCCTGCTTTTGGGAGGGGCAATTTTGCAGCACTTCAAGAGTTGACATCGCGGATGGCAATTGGGCTAAATCCTCCACTATATTATAGTGTTGTGCTGCTCAGGCACGAGGATTAAATGTCGATTTGTGTACTACTCCCTTTGGCGGTTTTATTGTTAATTCAAGAATGATGGGTGGCACGACTTCTGTTGAAGTCGTTCTTGAACTACTGTTCATTGTCCTTGTTGTTCAACATCTGTGGATTCCCGTAATATTTACTCCTTGTCATTATAAGAGTGTCATTCAGTTGCTTCGAGATTGACAACATTAGCACTTGGGATGGGGAAGCATTTTCGTTAGCAACAATATCCGTTCTTGGGTTCGGAAACAGATCAGTCAATACAACCGAGATTTTTGAACTTTTGAAAGATTTTCTAAGTTCTTCTTTAAATGGACAGTCCCGTGTCCAGTGATCCTCGTCACATATATGACATGGAGTTTTGGGTTTCACATTCCCAGAAGGGTTTGCAGAAGGTTTCCTAGGAGATCAGTCTCCCTTGTTTTTCTTCTTCCCTTGTTTTTTCTTCTTGCCTCCTGGTTGCTTGGTTTCTTTGCCTTTGTCTGTTGACACAACATTTACTTCCGAGGCTAGAAGTTCTTCATTTGCATCTTGACTCAAAACCGTGCGAGCCTTTTTGGATGTGGCCTTTGTGGTTTTAGTGCTTGTCGTGCCTATCACACCATCGTCGACATGAGAGTCCTTGTTTGATTTAGGAGGCAAAAGGACAGAGAATTCTGGTCTAGGAGCATCAGGGATTTTATCGTAGAGCATTCCAGACTGAGTATAGATCAAGTCTAGATATTGTGCATGAGCAATGACTTTCTCTTCAGTGGTGACTCCCCCCTTTGCCACATCTTCTGTAATAGCGGGTAACAATGACTTAATAAACCATTCAGCCAATAGCTGATCAGGAACATATGTTTTTACCATTCTGCGACGACGCCGCCACTCATGAATATGAGTGGAGTCACCATTTTGTTATATGGAAATAGTGTCCACACGGATGCTGCTATTCCCACTAAGATGTGTGGTTATCTTAGAAACAAACAATCAAAGTCTACTATTGATTCCTTTTATGAAAATAGATGAGAGGAGTACCAAGAGGGCCAACCTAAGTCTTGCGCTCGATTCCCTCTCCTTCTTGATAGAGTTTTGCTGCTCGCTCTTTGTCTGCTCAGCTTCAAAAAGGACCTGTAGAATCACAGCAACATACTACTATGCAAGAAACAAGGATCTAAATTCACAAATAATGTAGGATCAAATGTACATTAACCATATACAAGCACATATAAACAAGTACACCAGGATATGGAAGGAAACAAGAATAGCGTTATTCATATAAAAGTAGCAAGAGGATTACAACCATGAGCAACTTTGTCCCAGTATCATCCTCCAGCTAAGAAGCCCTTCTTTCACCTCAAGCAAAGCAAAATCACCCAACACTGTGAATGTACACAAGAATACTGACAACACTTCTCTATAGATTACAAAATTCTAGCCTCTAGATCTCTGTGATGAGGGATCCATATATAGATGATTACAGAGAGGTGAGTCATCTTTTTGGATCTTGATTAGTGTCTTCTCTCTGATAGTTCCTGCTTCCACTTTGAGAATGATGATCTCTTACTCATCCCTGGTCGAAAATGGAGTGGCAAGTGTCAGAGGGGAAGCTTCTGGGAGATTCCATGATCTTCCACCTCGCATTTTTGTCTCTGCCATTTGTCCATTCCTGACCATCGCACCCTACAGGGGAGCAAAATAGTATGCATCGCACCCTGTATATTGGGAAGGTGATATGCATCGCACCCTTTGCATTGAGCTTTCAGTATGGTCCAGTTTTGACCATTTATGAGCAGTTTTTAGTGGAGAACTTCTGGGAGATGATGTAATCAGTTGACCTTGTTCCTTTAGGCAGTGAAGCAACCCTTTTAGGGACTTAAGAGCCCTCAGTTTATGGAAATTTGTGATTGGGGTTGAAGTGCCCAAAAATGTCTATAACAGATTACAACTGATGTCTTGACGTTGTTGTTCTCCTCCGACATATCCGTGTTCCCACACACTTTTGCTAGCATCTCATGGATAGCCTCAACAATGGTAGTCTCAAGGCTCTTCCCTTTAGTCTTCACACAAAACTAAACTCACAATTCTCCCTTAAACACAAACTAGAAAGCTACAAACTATGGGTAGCTTGCTGACCACTCCAAAATCAAAACTTCAGCCAGAACATAATTAGGACTATAAGTTCTTGTGCTTGGGAAAAAGAGAGGTTTATATAGCTTGATGGAGGGGAGATGGTTCCTCTTCTCATGGGAGAAGGCCTTATCTCTTGGATTAGTTCCATCCTAATAGGGGAAAGGAGCACAAATTGACCTCCTCGACTCCATCTAGCGTAACCATTTACCAAACTTTCATTACGAAGCTTCTAGAGCTGGAAACTTTGGCTCCATATTTTAAAAAAAAATTCCAAAAGAGGATCGGTGTGACTGAGAAAGGGCTCAGTCGATCCGATCGATGCTAGGGATAGTTGTAATCCATGCATATCAGCGTGAGGAGGACACGGGTCATTAGTGTCAGTCTTGTAAACTAGGATAAACAGAAGATTTTTGGGAAATGATGCAAAAGGGAATTGTTCTTCTCATGAAGAGGGACACAATGGGAGTTTCTTCATGATAGGAAAGCATGTCAGGTACACTATAGAGGTCCTCAAGGATCATAGACAAGGAGTATAGGGACAGTGAAAAAATTTTGTGTAACAATACCCCCCTTCCAGCGGCCAACACAAGTGGATACTCCCAGTCACAAAATATTTCACAAAATGGGTGGAAACAATCCCAACCCGAAATGCAACTGACACTATGGTGATAAACGTTTTGGAGGAAAATATCTTGGCCAGGTTTGGGTGTCATGTGAAAATTGTGACTGATAATGCTCAGGCTTTTAAGTTTGCAAAATTTATCAACTTATTTTAGAAATTCAACATTACAGTTGGCCACTCTACTACCTACTATCATTGGGGAAATGGACTAGTTGAGTCTTCCAACAAAGCAGTGGTGAGGATCCTAAACAAAATAATTTCCAAAAGCTAGAGAAATTGGGACTCCCAATTAAAATTTTCCCTATGGGCTAACAAGGTCACTCCTAAGAGATCCATGGGCAAATCTCCTTTCGAACTAGTCTATGGGAAAGCATCTATATTCCCTATACATCTTGCTATGTAGGTTTCCAAGATATTACAATATGTGGAAGAAGAACCAAACTCCTTGACTCAAAGGATAAATCAACTAGTGGAGCTCTAGGAGAACAGAGAACAGGTAAACCACATGTTAATCAACCACCAGAAGAAAATGAAATCTTTGTTTGATAAGAAGGCTAAAGGCATACCCCTCTAGCCAGGAGATCTAGTTTTGAAGTGGGATGTGAGAAGAGAAGACAAAGTGAAACATGGAAAATTTGATCCCTTATGGTTTGGACGCTTCAAGATTGTTGATACAAAGGGAAACAATACTTTCTTGTTGGAAAACTTGGATGGTTAAATGCTTGAGCTGCCTGTAAATGGGAAATTCCTCAAGCTTTACTTCCAACACTAAGAGGTCCATTTATCACTAATTGTAAGATATCAGTAATACTTTCAGTTCTTTATGTTTTTTTTTTTTTTTTTTTTTTTTTTTTTTTTTTACTTGAATAAAATGACTCCATGCCCAATGGATAGAAGGCTACTAGTCTGCAGGTTCTCAACACCTTGTTAGCAAGGCATTGTCCTCAATTAGAGCCAATGTTATCACCTATTAAAAAAATTTTGACTGGTTCCAAATGATGTCAAAAGAATGCAAAAGAGAAGAGAAGTTGGCAGTCATCTTCTAAGCTACAAAAGGACTCAAAACCCACATGAAACCCTCTCCATTGAAAAATGCTATGAACAAGCTTTCCAACAATATGTGGAAGTCCAAAAATGGACTCTTGGATCAAAAGATATGGTCTTCTGAAGTTTCAAGGATTCAAGCCTCAAGAAAGAAGGAATATTAGAGGTTTAATATTGGAGATTGTATATTGGAGGTCCTGTTATCACCCCAAGAAACTCTCCTAAGTTGTATCTCATAGATGCTCGGGAACATTACAAACTCAGCAAAATGTTGGAAATGGATTAATGGAAGGATTGATGCATATTCAAGCTAGATAACCACTTCTACTATGCTTAACTCCAGACATGGGTGAACATCCCCAGACTACAAGGCTTTAGACCACCAATTAATCACAGTTTAAGGAATAGGTGAACATGGAGAATACTGACCACGCCAGCATATGCACAAGACCATGTGATGGCCAACTAAAACCAGTAAAAGGTCTGCAAATCTATTTCCTAATGTACAGACAGGATGACAGCTCTCTGGCACTAAGTAAAAAGAAACCTGCACAACACATTCAATAATACATACAAGATTCTAACACAGAGGTGGGATGCCAGCCCCTCTAATGCTAAATATCAAGAGCACATGAATAAATGTATAACAGGCACAACCTAGAACAAAGAAGAAGTGGAAAGTGAGAAATTAACAGCAAAAGAAGCTTGTATTAGCTGAAAATGAAGACCAGACGCTGCAAGTATCATAGTAGTTACAGTCTCCAGAAGTTGAATCTTACATCAAAACCAAAACCATCAACCCTCATCACATTATGTTTTTGGGTATATATAGAGTTTGATTACAAAAATTCTTTGCTATTCTATGTGTGGAGGAGTCATGATTGACCACCAACCACATTAACTATCTAAACTAGGCCTCTGCTACGATCTGCTGCTTCAATGAATGAACTTGATCTTCTCTAATATTTTGTTGTCCTTCTTGAGTAGGAAGCATGTCCTATAAAGAATGGTCCATAACTGATAAATGTTGTGATCTGCTCGAGGAATGTCCTTTTTGTTCTTCGTCCATTCTACTTCTTGAATGCGGTTGTTGTGGATTAACTGCATAAGGTACTGGTAGTTGATCGTTGTTGTCCTTTAGGTGCATGGCATGAATAGAGTGTGTTGACTGCATGGTAGGTGAACACAGTGAATGGAGGACTGAGGCTGACCGTCAGATTGCCTATATCAACAGCAGAGACAACACAACAGGGGCTATCGGGAAGGTGAGGTGGAAAACGATCGAGGGCCATTAGATCTCGAATGGATGGTGTAGATCTATTGGTGGACAGATCCAACGACAATTGGGGGCGGAAGATACACGAGGCTTATTCGGGTGAGAATAGTGGTTTTGGGGCACTGGGTGGTATTTATTGCATTGCCGTTGGAGCTACGGTGATATTCATACGCAGGGGAGCGATAGGAGCGCGACGTGTGGCAGATGTGACCGATTAATACTGCTTTCCCCGCGAGTTAATGCATGAGCGGTTCACGGGATGGAGAGGAGCATATGTCGTTGGATTGGGCGATAAATGATAGGACAACTAAAAATAGGCACTCATGTTTCTTGATTGATGTGACGGGAAAGGGCTTATATACTGTGTGCGCGGTTATATGGGTAAGGTCATGTTATGGAGCATAAGTGCTTGGTGCTTAGGGCAAAGGGGCTTATGCCAGGACTTGGGAAAAAAGGAGATAGCAGGGTTTATGAGGGTATAAATAGAGTGAAGGTGTAGGAGAGGAATGATTGATGCACATCTTTTTTAGCCTAAACAACCCGATCAGACCTGCGTTTGCCTCTCAAATTTTGCAAAATGTAGCAGAGCTAACACTGGCTCCTTCTGGGGATGAGATCCTCCCTGTGAGGTCTCAAGAACCTGCAGATCAATGTCTTCATACAAAACAAGCTTAAAAACATTGCCTAGTATTCCATTGGGCATGGAGTTTGACTGATCCTACATTAAAACTGATAAAAATAAAATATTTACAATTTTAAGGCCAAGAGACCTTAAATCACATAAATTTTCAGAAAACACCCATTCACTGGGCCATCAAAAACTACCTCCCATGCTTTGCAATAGGAAGGTGTTGTTCCCTTGGATCTGAGAAATAATAAAAGGCCCTGTCCAAAAAGCATCAAATTTCCCCTGGTTTCCTTTCTTTTCTTTTAGTGCATCCCACTTTAGGACCAAGTCCCCAACCTGAAAATTATCTGATTTTGTCTTCTTGTCAAAATCTTCCTTGATCTTTTTCTAATGTGCTGCAGCCTTTTCAACCAGTTGTTCTCTGATTTGATGTACCTCTGCTAAATCAATGATCCTTTTTTCCATGTCTTCCTCCTCAGTTTGCTCTTGTTGCAGGAACTTTGCCACATGGAGGGTAAGTTGAATTGGAAATACTACCTTTGTGCCATATATCAGCCTAAATGGAGAATTCTTTGTGGATCTCTTAATGGTCACTCTGTTAGCCCAAAGTGCATATTTGAGCTTGGAATCCCAATTCTTTTTGTTGTCATCCAATAGCTTCTTAATTATCCTTATTAAACTCTTGTTGGAAGACTCTGATAGACCATTACCTTGAGGGTAATATGAGCTGGAATGAACCAGTTTAATGCCCATTTAATTACACATATCCACCAATTCTTTTGCTCTGAAGGCTGTTGCATTGTCCGTGATTAATTTATGTGGACATTCAAACCTGGTAATGATATGCTCTGTTAAAAACTTCATGACCACATTATGATCAGCCTTCCTGGTAGGGATTGCTTCAATCCACTTAGTGAAATAATCAGTGGCTACTAATATCCATCTATGCTGGCCACTGGAATGTGGATTGATTTCACCGATGAAATCCAAGCCCCACTGCTGAAAAGGTCCTTTTGCATGTATTGGTTTTAAGGGCAGGGAACTGTTGTTTCCCTTCAAATCTTTGGCACCTGTCATAAGATTTAAAAATGAAAATACATCAGAAAATAAGGTGGGCCAATAATATCCAGCTCTGAGGATTTTGTGTGCTGCAGTCTTCCAATATTGGTGCCCTCCACACATGCTAGAATGAAATTGTTGCATAACTTCTATAGCTTGTTCTTTGTCCAGACACCTCAAAAGCATTCCAGATGGATCCCTCCAATAGAGTAGATTTTCATTGATTCAACATTAGCTGCTCTAAGATTAATAGTTCTAGCTTGACTTGTGCTTAAGTTGGGAGAGATTTCTAGCTTCAGGAAGAATTTAACTACTACAGAATACCAATCACAAGAAGTTAGATTTTCATCGACTGACTGCTCTCTCTCTGGTTTAGCTATTTCTATTTGATCATTCTTTGCACTTGTGCAATTGAGATTCATTTCCAATGTTCTGCAATTTTCTTCAGCTAATAGTTTGGCAAGGCCTTGACCTCTGACAAGCTTGGTGGGCTTCAATTCTATATTAAACTCAATCATCTTTGCAATCCATTTAGCCCTTCTTCCATTAGCATCAAGTTGTGTTAAGACATCTTTTATTGCAGCAGAGGGTACATATGCAATTATCTTGGAATGTAAAATATAAACTCTGAAAGCTCTCAAAGATTTGATAAGAGCATATGCCTGTTTTTCAATAATATCATACCTCAGCTTAGCATCCCTTAATGTCTTGCTGAAAAATGCCACCGGATGCTCTGAACCTTCTTCATCTGCTTGCAATAAAACTGCTGCAAGGGTGTTTTCATAGGCAAAAGAAAATATATGGAACTCCCTACTGTAATCTAGAATAACTAAAGTAGGAGCCTCCATAATAGTTTTTTTAATGGAATGAAATGATTTTCTTGCTGCATCAGTCCATTTTATCTCTGACCCCTTTTTCAACATGGAGGTAATATGCTTCACAAGTTCTACAAAGTTTGGTATAAACCTCCTTACAAAGTTTATTTTCCCCATAAAGGACTGGATATCCTTCTTTGATCTCAGGATAGACAAATTCTGTATTGCTTTTACTCTTTCTAGGTCAATTCAGACACATGTAGCAGAAACAACATGTCCTAACAGCTTGCCTTCTTCTAAAGCAAATTGTGACTTTTTAGGATTGACTGAAATCCCAAACCTTCTGCACTTCAAAAACACTTTCTTCAAATGTTGTAAATGATCTTGATGGCTGCTAGAGTACACTATTATATTATCAAGGTAGATAAGGACAAATTTATCCTTCTCACCCACAAATGCTATATCCATAGCTCTCTGAAAGGTGGCTCCAGCATTCATCAATCCAAAAGGCATCTTGGCATACATAAAAGTGCCCCAAGGAGTGGTGAATGCAGTCTTCTCTTGGTCATCTAGATGTACAACAACCTCATTAAAGCTTGAAAATCCATCTAGGAAAGACATCCCTTTGGCTCCTGCGACTTTTTGTAGCAAATGCTCCATCTTGGGTAGGGGATAGTTGTCTTTCTTGGAACATTTGTTTAAGTTTCTGAAATCAACACAAAGTCTGATTTCTCCACTTTTCTTCCTCACCACTACTAGATTAGCTACCCATTTTGAATATCTGAGGGGAACTATAATTTTGGAAGCCAACAACTTTTTTATTTCTTTTTCAATTAGAGGGAGGAGCATAGGATTTATTGGTCTCAGCTTCTGTTTGAAAGGGATGGTGTCTTTCTCTAAGGGGATTTTATGTTGGATAATCTTCTTGTCATATGTTTTCAGGTCACTATATTCCCATGCAAAGACATCAGCAAATTGCTTCATTAAATTGCAGTATTCAGCACATTGATTAGCAGAAGATGCGTGGACAGATTTATGTATCTTGGCTGACCTAGACTCCCTATATCATGCTTATAGACTGTAGATTGATCTTCTTTTTGAGCAGCCTTATAAGGCACATCATTTTGGTCAAACAGTCTTTCTAAAGTAATTAAACCCTTAGGTATACGATTGTTGGGTAGTTGGACAATGCTATCTTTGCCAATTTTATTTCTGAGCTGTGCTTGGGGATTTTCTTCTAAAGCTTCATTCTCTTGGTTAATTTGCATTTTAGAAAATTCGTCAATTACTTGTAGGAACCTATTTATTTCATCCTCATCTTCAAAAAATTTCTAATGCTGGACATTATCAGGCAAGGATGGTCTATATTTCATTTGAACTTCATAAACTAGTCGAGGAGGCATGGGAGGGATAAACATGCTAGCAGACACAGCAAGGGAATCAACAAGCTGATTTTTGGCTCTAGGGATATATGAGATACAAAAACAATCAAAAGAATCTTTGAGTCTCCATACCTCATCTCTGTATGCTTACAGCCTTGGGTGCTTTGCTTGAAATGTTTTTTTTACCTGCTGAATGATCAGATTAGCATCTCCAAACACTTTTATGTTTTTGATTCCTCTGTCTTTAGCTACGTTCAAGCCCAATATCAGATCCTCATACTCTACTATATTGTTAGTGACTTGGAAAGCCAGCTTAAAATACAGTTGCGTGCTTTCTTGTTTTGGAGATACGAGCACCACCCTTGCTCCTACAGTCTCCTTGGAACATGCTCCATCAAAGAACATCTCCCAAACTTGACTTCCTTGCCCCTCCTCGACCTGAACTATTTGTTTCCTAAGCTGCATTGAGGCCTTCTGGGATTCTTCTATCTGGAGAATACAACCTCCAAAATTAGTGTCCACAGCATAAATGGGATGATTAGAAGTATTCTTCTCATCACTGATGATGTATGCAAGTTGTGCTTCTTTGTACAATCTCCTGCTTTCTCCTCCAAAGACTGGGACAGTGGCATAAGATAGATCATTCTGTAATGTCCCACCTAGTCTCTTAATACATCCTTTGGACAGCAGCATGCCAAACTTGGGAGGGACATTTGCTACCACAATTTTCATCACCATGCTCTTCATGGGCAGTTGAGCTAGGGTAATGGCTAAATCTTTTATCAGTCCCAAGAATTTTACTTTCCTTGAATCAAAAGAGAATAGATCATGATATGGTCTGGTGATATCAAGGCCTAACTCTTCCATGACTGCTTTAGGCATCAGTTTGTGGCTAGCCCCTATGTCTAACAAGAAATTGTGGAGGATTTTATCATGAATGTTCAAGGAGACATAAAAGGATGGAGAATTATCATCAGCAGGTTCGATCATTGGGCTAAGAACAACTACAGGTTTGTCATCTTGCAAATTGACATAGTGAGTGGAGGTTTGTGTGGCTTTTAGTTCAAGAGCCTCCAGGATAGGCTTTCTAAATACTTCACTCTTTACAAATTCTAACAGAGGCACATATATTTTTAATTTCTAGACTTTTGCTTCAAAGCTGAAAGGGGAAGGTGACTTGTCAAGACCTCTTACCTCTTGAACTGGAGCTTTGAGGATGACTGGATCAGTTGCTGGTCTTTTCTGTCTGGTATTCCATGATTCTGTTTGAACAAAAACTCTTTGGGTAGGATTCTCCTTGACATTATTTGAATTTGACCTGAGATTATATCTTTGTTGTTCACCAGTTTGCAGAATAGCCTCTCTGTCCCACCTTTGACTGGTTTGGTCCTGGAGTAATGCTTCTTCGTAAGCAGCCAATGTCAAAAAGGCAGCATTGCCTTTATCTTCCATACAATGTATTTCATCTTCATCTTCAAATTTTTCATCCTCCATGACTACATTTTGAAAAGGAGCTTTAACTATTCTTCATTTGGTTCTTTACCCTTCTTAATGGTTTGTAACTGCTCATTTGCTCTTCTGTATGGATTTGAATTTCTACGAGAAAATGTGTTCTGCTACCTTTTTTTTCCTGAGTTCTGCTCAACCTTCAGCTTAGATATCTCTGCAGCTAATGACTCTATCATTCTAGTCATTTTATCTAATTTAGGCTCTGAAGATGCAGTAGAGGAAGAAGAAGCCTCACCTCTCTACCTTCTTCTGTCAGCATGACTTTTAAGCTTTTCTGCAGCCATAATATTAGATTCAACTTCTAGGGCTGCATCTTGCATATCTGCTAGAGTAGCACATCTTCTTTCTCTCAACAACAAGCAGAAATCAGAGTCAAAAGCATTGGCATAAGTGAGTTTGGCTGAGGTGGGAGTTGGCTTTACTTCTACAGGTATCTTATTATACATACGATTAAATCTTTTATTGAAATCAGGTAATGATTCCCCATTTTCCCTCTTCAAGTTACCAAACTCAGTATGGTAATACAACAAGTCCTTTTTATCTCCCCAGTGCTTTAATAATGCATCATCTAAGGCTTCAATATCAGCAATAGATCTAGGGGTCAATTCTCTAAACCATTTTCTAGCTTCTCCATCAAGTCTCTGAACAAAAACTCTCATCCACACATCATTTTCACTAATATCTAAGTTATTAGCATAACTATAAAAAGCCTCCAGGTGCTCTTTAGCTGTTACCCCATCTGTACAAGTGAACTTAGGAATGTATTTTTGGTACTCTCCTGCAGGCATGGCATTCAAAGGAACATGCAAAACTAAAGGCCCATACCTAGCAACTATAATTCTTTCCATCTTCGTAGGTGCTTGTTGGCCTACCATGACTGGGGTAGGTAGATTGAATAGTGTGAAACAATGAAATGGATGGCAGAGACAAGGGAATATGATGGACTGTATGGGATGCAATCTTAGGATTGAGATCCAAAGGGGAACTAAATGAACAAGGAGCTGTATGGATCTCTGTAAGAATTTTCTCACTAGCAACACTAGGCTCTATATCTTCAAATGATACATTCTCAACTATAGCCTCCTCTTGCAGAGACACATAAGATTTCTTAGACTTACCTGATCCTGATGCTCCTTTCTATGAAGTTTTCTTCTACTTAACGATTTTCTCAGGGTCAGGCACTGGTTCAGCTGGTGATTTCTGAGGATTTCTCCAGGTATGCCTCACAAACTGAGCCAGAGCTGGAACGTGGAGTCGCCAAAGGTTGGTCTTCCTCCAGTGGAGTCGCTAGATAGATGATTACAACCAGAAATGTGCTTAGACTTTGTCTATCATCAAAATCTGGAACTGTGTCGTTTTCCAAGGAAGCTGAGCTTCAATCTCCTCTCCCCAGCAATGACACCAATTAACGTTATCACCCCAAGAAACTCTCCTAGGTTGTATCTCAGAGATTCTATGGAACATTACAAACTCAACAAAATTTTGGAAATGGATGAATGGAAGGATTGATGCATATTCAAGCCAAATAACCACTTCTACTATGCTTAACTCCAGACCTGGGTGAACACCCCCAAACTAAAAGGCTTTAGACCACCAATTACTCATAGTTTAAGGAATAGGTGAACATGGAAAATATTCACACCAGCAGATGCACAAGACCATGTGATGGCTGGCTGCAACTAGTAAAAGGTCTGCAAATCTATTTCCTAATGTACAGATAGTATGACAGCTCTCTGGCACTAAGTAAAAAGAAACCTACACAACACATTCAATAATACATACAAGATTCTAACACAAAAGTGGGATGATAGTCCCTCTAATGCTATATATCAAGAACACATGAATACATGTATAACAGGCACAGCCTAGAACAAAGAAGAAGTGGAAAGTGAGCAATTAACAACAAAAGAAGCTTGTATTAGCTGAAAATGAAGACCAAACGCTGCAAGTATCACAGTAGTTACAGTCTCCAGAAGTTGAATCTTACATCAAAACCAAAACCATCAACCCTCATCACATTGTGTTTTTGGGTATATATAGAGTTTGATTACAAAAGTGCTCTACTATTCTATGCGTGGAGGAGTCATGATTGACCACCAACCACATTAACTATCTAAATTGGACCTCTGCTACGATCTGCTGCTTCAATGAATGAACTTGATCTTCTCTGATATTTTGTTGTCCTTCTTGAGCAGGTAGCATGTCCTATAAAGAATGATCCATAACTGATAAATGTTGTGATTTGCTTGAGGAATGTCCTTCTTGTTCTTTGGCCATTCTACTTCTTGACTGCGGTTGTTGTGGATTAGCTGCACAAGGTACTGGTAGTTGATCATCGTTGCCCTTCAAGTGCACGTCATGAACAGAGTGTGTTGACTGCATGGCGGGTGAACACAGTGAACGGAGGAATGAGGCTGACCGTCAGATTGCCTAGATCCATGGCGGAGACAACACGACAGGGGCTATCGGGAAGGTGAGGTGGAAAATGATCGAGGGCCATTGGATCTCGAATGAATGGCATAGATCTATCGGCAGAAAGAATGAGGCAGAAGCAAGGCAAACGATTGTGAGCCATTGGATCACAGGCGGACAGATCCAACGGTGATTGGGGGTGGAAGATGCACGAGGCTTAATCAGGCAAGAACAGTGGTTTTTGGTTAGCGGGCAGTATTTATCGCATTGTCTTTGGAGCTATGGCAATATTCGTATGCAGGGGAGCGATAGCGATAGGAGGGTGACGCATGGCGGATGTGACCAGTTAATACCGCTTTCCCCGCAAGTTAACGCATGAGTGGTTCATGGGATGGAGAGGAGTGTATGTCATTGGATCGGGCGATAAATGATCAGACGACTGAAAATAGGCACACATGTTTCTTGATTGATGTGACGTGAAAGGGCTTATAAACTATGCACGCGGTTATATGGGTAAGGTCACGTTATGGAGCATAAGTGCCTGGGGCTTAGGGGAAAAGGGCTTATGACGGGACTTGAGAAAAAAGGAGATAGCAGGGTTTATGAGGGTATAAATGGAGTGAAGGTGCAGGAGAGGAATGACTGATGCACATATTTTTTAGCCTAAACAACCCGATCAGATTTATGTTTGCCTCTCAAATTTTGCAAAATGTAGCAGAGCTAACAGGTCCAATAGCATGGCTTATTAGCACATCATGTATCAGAAGTTTGATATATCAAAGGTCAAGGCACACCAACGATCGCACTTCAGTGACACCAAGTGCTTCAATGATAACATATTTGCAGTTGCAGCATTGGGGATCCATCGCATCAGAGTAGGTTGTGTTGCCATATCAAGATATCAAAACAATCAATAATCTCCAATCGTCAACTTCTAAAAGCGCAACCTATTAAAAGGTGGAACAAGGGAAATGTGTTGATAATGTAAAATTGTCGGGGACCCAAATAGAAGTTTATAAAGGATTTCCCCATAAAACTAAAGGTGAACAGGCCCTTTTCCCTCTCCTCCAGGAGGATGAGTGGCATCAAAGGATTGGCTCCAATAAGGATGTGTGGCAGTACAAGATTGGCTCCGATAAGCATGCGTGTAGGCACAGGATTGGCTCTGATAAGGATGCGTGGCAACTGATGTGAACATGACATAGCAATATGGAAGGACACGTGGCAGTCAGTTATGGCATTTTGAAGGGTCTAAGGGGGTGAATATGGGTGACATGTGTCACAACTCACAAAGTGCCATGTGGCAATGATGACATCATAATCAGAGATTGACGATCGGAGAATGAGCATGTCGCAACTCCCATTTTTATATCCTTGATATAGAACCGCCGATGAGACGGGATCTGACATATGGGTTAGCACATGGTCTATAATACGTTAGAGAAACTTGGGCACTAAGAAACAAAATAAAATATCCCCCGAGACAAAACAAATGGCCCTAGCACCTGGTCATAACCCCCGGTCATATGACAAGAAATGCAGAAAGGGGGTAAAACAAAGTGGGCCAAAGGATCTCAGAGCCCATTGTTTTCACATGATTCTTTAAGAGTAAAATTTCCGAAGAGGTGAATCTCCAGTATAGCATTACTGCATTGTTATTAGGCAAATCAAGCTTCGATAGTGCAATACAGGAAGTTTAGAGAGATGGATGAGTCGAAAGCTATGGTTCCCGAGCAACATAGAGGCCACCAGTATTAATCGCTCCCAACTCTAGAAAGTGGTAAGTTCGAGCGGTTAAGGCAGAAAGTGATAGGGGAACTGACCGAGTAACAAAAGAGGCTGATTATGTCAGAGACGTGGCTTGATCAGAGGCCATCATAGGAAGTGGCATGGAGATATTTTAGTTATAGTCATCATTTATTTTTTCCATGTTTTGTATTCTATTATTTTGTTATTATGTTATGTTGTGTTTTAAAGAAATGAATCATTATGTTGTGATCATTTTGCCATTTCCCTTACGTCTGAATAAATTTTAGACTTGGGTCGGTGATCTGTGTGGATGACCATCTCCTTCCCTAAAATGTAATGTTTCTATTTTATAAAAGCATGCACGATATGATACATCCCTTTATCATACGTGGGGTATTTCTGAATTGTATCAGAAAATGTCTCACTGTAATAGTTGCTGGTGATGGGACTCTAAATTAGACATAAATTAAGGACCATGCCTCTAATTTAAAATGTAAATTAAGGCCTATGACCATCCTTCAGCACATTAAAGCTCTTTTTTTTCATTAGATAATTTATTTTTAACTTTAATTTATTCATTAGGAAGGTTTATGAATAATTGAATATTTGTGCCAAATATTATTTATTTTTGTGGAATATTATGAGAATATTGGGCAGATTATGAAGAGTTGGAGGAGGAGATAATTTAGGAATTCGTTCCCTACTACTGGAGGATTAAAAATAAATAATAAATTCAATAAGATATTATGGAATTATGACACAAATTGTGGAATTCCAATGATTGAGAAAATCTAGGAATATGTTCCACTAATCAAGGGAGCAGATTCATTAATGAAGGGATTTCGGTGGGGAAAGCTTCCTCCATTTATGGGGAATGATTATGTTGGGTCCCTATAATACTAGTGATTACCCCATTACTATTGTAGTTGTACCCCTTATTAATATTGTTGTGCCCCTATTGCCTGCATATTTTTATTACTGTGCCCCATAGAATCCCCCTATTGTTATTTTTGTGGCTTTATATTATTATTGTTAGGTCGACTGGGTTATATTGTGACTCTTTAGACTCCTATATATAGAAAGGATGTTTTGTCATTTGAATCAACAAAGAATTGTTCATTTATGTAATGTAAAGGAGGTTTCCCCCTCAAAGAGGCTAAATTTTAAGGCGTTGATCTATCTTTTCTATCTTTTTCTTGAGCTGGTTTCATAACATTTGGTATCAGAGCTTTGGATTCTAGGGTTTCGCTGTTCCAAACAGGTCACCATGGAATTTTCACTGTAACTTCTTTTCAGTGACGTTTCAGAAGCTAAAAAATAAACCCATTTGAGAAGACATCACGCTTAATCTCGGATCCAAATTCCAAAGCTTTTTGAGCTATATTTGCGGAGATATGATCTAAGGAAGTTGGTCTTTTTGCAGACTCCTGAATTACATTCCAAACAGGTGACCTAGGAAAAATCATCATAACTTTTTCTCTGAGCATTGGATTGAAATTTCATAAGAAGGTGCAAAAAGAGGATGAACTATAGTTTCTTGTATATATCTTTCAGAGCCAAAGGTCAAAACAATGACTCATGGTGCATCATACAAGTCGCTCTACTGAACTAGTCTATAATCAGGTCACTGTGGAAGATTTTGCGTAACTCTTCCTTGGGAATCCAAATTGGATCAGACTGGTGGCATTGAAGAGAGGACACAGAGGGCTACCACAGGTTGCAATTTTAGAACTGGATGATCTGAAAGTACATAGATACATCAGAGGAAATATCGAGCTCCTACAAAGTGAAAAAAGAGTGTGTAGATTCTTTTAAATTTTTGCTTAAGATTGGTTGAAAATTTATTTTGAAGGAATTCAATGGGCTAGTAGAGAATTATTATCAGTAACTGATGCCCAAAGGAAAGAAAATGCAAACACCTAGTAAGGAACTTGAAAGCTCTAGCATGACTCATGAAGAAGAAGAAGAAATGCTATATGATATATCAAAA
>APFE031174385.1:0-19766 GCA_000404065.3 Pinus taeda | reverse complement strand
AATCGGATGATCTTTGGATCAATCCTACACCTCTCAACGAGAGGGATCCAATAAAAATATCAGCTGCCATAAATAAGCCGACCCACATGGAGTTTGGCCCTAGTTGCCAATTTAACAGTTGGCTTCAACTGTTGACTTGTTTTGACTTCAGTTTGGGTGAGGCATCTCTATCTTAGCAGGCCGCGGATCTAGGCACTAAAACCGAGGCAATCTGAGCTCTCCTTTGACCAGTGTTGATTGTACTAGGGCTGGCCACAAGGTTGGCTTTTGTTGACCAATTTTGATTGGACTTTTTCGAACTATTTTGGGCTGATTACACTTGTTGTTGGAGGCCGAAGTTGACTGAGTTTGACCGAGCTAAGTAGAGGAAGAATTATGCCCTGTTGACCAATGTTGACTTTTTTGGTTAAGGCTTTTTGTTGCTGTCATAAATTATCAAAATTGTAAATTGTACTATCTCTCTCTCTCTGGTGATCTATTGAGGAATATACAAAGAATTGATCAACGGTTTCCCACATTGGGGTTTGTCCCTAGCTGGTGCCACCTCGTGGCCTCTTATCTTGGATTTTCTTCTATTGTTTATGTTTATGTTCTATTTGCATTTTACTATCATGTTGATGTGATTGCCAAACTGGATATTGATATTGGGCTAATAAAGAAATTGAAGTAAAATTGCTCTTAAGCATAGAACATACCATTGTTACCTAAAATTAACAGTTTGTCAGGTGACCATTCATGAGAGAAGTTTATGTAAATTTTCTTTCTTTTACATTAATAAATTGCCTGAAGTGGGCACATTGGCTCAAGTCATCAACTGTTCCCCTCTTCGAGGATTTTAACCACATCAAGAATATTGGTGTACCGATCTATGATCTGTTTGTTAGCGGTGTCCTTTGGTGTTCTATCTAAGGAACTTACCTTGTAAATTCTTACACTGCTGCATCGGTTTTCACACATTGGGTTTTTCCAAAGACAATTGTCCAAAACTAACTGTGTCACTGTGGTTATATGTGCTAGTATTTTCCTTGTATTTATTTTTCCGCAGAATTTTATTTGTGAAGGTTGCAATGTATGTATTTTGATATTTTTTGTAGAAAATTGCATATAATTTGTTTGAGTAATTTTAACAAATAGAAGAAATATTATCAGTTATTGCAGTAAAATTGGGGATCACCGAATTTTCACATGGTATCAGATTGTTGGTAAAAGCATGAAGAGCTCAGTTGCTGGCGGAAGAAGGATTTCAAAAGAACTACGTAAGCAGCAGTTTGAAACCTCGGACAGACTGTGTAGTCCTTTTACTAAGAAAATTTTTGTGGAAAATAATTCTCTGTGTGAGTCGACAAAGAATAATAGTTTCTGGATCGAGATTTGTCAGAGGCAGAGGAAGCAGTGCAACAGTTTCCACGCAAAGCAACGAATTCAGTGTTGGGAAGGAAATAACACAAAAAATTATGGATAATCAAGAAGTCTAAGATTTATCATCCGGGTTGGAAGAAGAGTTTGCATGTCTTTCAGGATCTGCTTCATATGGTGTCTGGTGTATTGATAGCGGAGCTTCATCTCACATGACTAGAGTAAGGGAATATTTCTCGAGCTATCAAGAGGAACAAATGGACTTCCAGATCACTATGGGCAATAGAACAAAGTGTACTCCAGTAGGAAGAAGAACCATAGAGTTTCAAACGGAAGCAAGAACCAGTACTAGAGCCACGAATGTATTGCATGTGTTGGGATTGGGCATGAACCTAATTTCAGTGTTCCAATTGCAAGACAAGGGATGCGATGTATACTTTGTGGGAAAGAAAGTGTCAAGCATCCTACCTGGAAGAAGGTGAGACAGATTGGAGTTCGAAGCAACAAGCCATATAGATTGCAAATTGATTCTCCAATGGCAACAACTGGCAGTAATAACAATGGTAGATAGGAGCTAAATGAACTATAGCACAGGAGGATGGGACACTTGCACCATGGAACACTCAGGATGCTTAGAGGGATTGTAATAGGAGTTCCAACTCTCAGCATTGAGCATGATGATCTATGCCGAGGATGTGTACTTGGAAAGTACGCAAAAACAGCGTTTCCCAGAAGAGATAGCGGAGCCAATGATGTGTTGGATTGATACACTCATATATTTGTGGCCTTATGTCCACCAAAGCTCTTAGTAGTGGAAAATATTTTGTCAGCTTCATTGATGACCATTCCAGAAAAACCGGGATCTACTTCTTAACAACCAAGGATGAGGTCGTTCATCGGTTTCGAGAGTTCAAGGCTCTCGTAGAAAACATGATAGGGAAAAAGATCAAGGTACTACGTTCAGATAATAGTGGAGAATACACGGACCAGAACTTAGCAAATTTCTATGTAGATGAAGGTATCAAAAGAGAGTGGACTACTCCCTATAGTCTGCAGCAGAATGGAGTAGCGGAGCGGAAGAACAGGACCATAATTAGGGTAGCAAAGGCCATGTTGTATGATCAAGATTCGCCTAGATTCCTATGAGCGGAAGCATGCAACACAACAGTGTACATTCAGAACAAGACACCTCACAGGGCTTTGGGGAAGAAAACACCAGAGGGAATCTTCTCCAAGAAGAAACCCAAGGTAAGTCATCTAAGGATATTTCAGAGTGTGCTCTATTATCACATTCCAGATGAGAAGTGGATTAAGTTGGATCAAACTATAGAAAAGGGGTATCTCATAGGATATAGCGAGACCTAAAAGGCATACAGAATCTACCTTCTTAGCAGCAGGAAGATTGTAGTGAGGCGAGATGTAAAGTTCATGGAAGATAGAGCTTTCAGAAGGTCTCGAGAGATTTCTGCAGGAGATCAGTCATCAAATGTTCCTTTAGTATAGTAGCAGCATGGACTGCAGGTAGAACAAGCAGGGGAACAGTGACAGGATTCGAGTACAGTGACTAGCACCAACATCTCCTCAGAAGCAGGAGATCCAGGAAGTTCTCAGTAGACAGAGCTGCAGGCATAGGTAGAGGATCAGATTGAACCTCCCACTACTAGTGGTAGGACTAGCAGGGAAGTGTGTCAAACCTTGAAGGACGCAAAAGAGCTTGTTGGAGCTCCTAAAACTGACAAGAGGCAACGCAGGCAACCTGACATATACCAAGGCTTGGTGGCTCAGGTTACAGAACCCTCCAGTTTTAAGGAAGCCGCACAACATCAGGTGGGGGTGGATTCCATGGTAGAAGAGTACAGTTTTATCATGACAAATGATGTATGGGAGGGGGTGCCTAAACCAAAGCATAGATCAATCATGGACTCCAAGGGGATCTACAAAATCAAATACGCTGCAGATGGCAGTGTAGAGAAATATAAGGATAGATTTGTGGCAAAGGGGTATGCGCAAAAAGAAGGAATAGACTATGAGGAGACCCTTGCAAATGGCAATGTAGAGAAATATAAGGTTAGATTTGTGGCAAAGGGGTATGCGCAAAAGGAAGGAATAGACTATGAGGAGACCTTCGCTGCAGTTGCCAGGTATACCTCCAGCAAATCCATCATATCCCTAGTAGCGCAGATGGGATGGGAAATTCACCAAATGGATGTCAAGACAACATTCTTGAATGGGGTGATAGAAGAAGAGGTGTACATCGAGCAACTTGAAGGCTTTGAGACTCACGAGAAAAGCACTCATGTATGCAAATTGAAGAAATCCTTGTATGGGCTCAAGCAGGCACCTAGGGCATGGTACAGTCTTGATAGTTACTTGCAGCAGTTGGGATTCATCAAGAGTGATGCAGATCCCAATCTCTACTATCTAATGGTGGATAATGAGCCTCTCATTCTGGTTTTATATGTAGATGATCTATTTTTAACGGGACCATCGGCTCATAGAGGATTGCGAAAGGAACCTTGTAGCAGAATTCGACATGAAGGATATGGGGTTGATGCACTATTTTTGGGGGTTGAAAGTATGGCAAAAGAATGGGGAAATCTTCCTTGGGCAAGGAAGATATGCGACAAAAATTTTGAAGAGATTCATAATGTAGGATTGCAAACCCATGGCAACACCCATGATTACCAACTAAAAAAATATAGATGCCTCAGGGGATAGGGAATTCGACGCCACATTCTACAGACAACTAATTGGGTCACTCATGTATCTAGTCAACAGTAGGTCAGACATTTGTTTCGCTGTTAATACCCTTAGTTAGTTCATGGTGTAACTGAAAAGGGTACATTGGGCAACAACTAGGCACATTCTCAGATATGTGCGTGGAATAGTCAAACTCAGGTTGAAATATACTCGAGGAGATGACATCAAGTTGAGCGGATTCACAAATGCAGATTGGGCAGGTAGTTCAGTGGACAGGAAAAGTACCTTTGGGTATTGCTTCAGCACTAGATTAGGGATGATCTCTTGGTGCAACAGGAAGCAGAAGTCAATAGCATTGAGCTCAGCAGAAGCAGAATATATGGCAGCTAGCCCAGCTACATGCGAAGCCATATGGCTTAGGAAACTACTGGTGAGTTTGTTCAGGAAAAAAATGGGAGCAACCAGTGTTTATTGTGATAACCAGAGTTGCATAAAACTCTCTGAGAATCCAGTATTTCATGATAGGTCGAAGCACATTGATATCATATATTATTTAATCAGGGATTGTGTTCAACGTGGGGTAGTCTAGCTGCAATATGTCGCCACAAAAGATCAGGTGGCAGAAATATTCACAAAGGCTCTAGGGAGAGCTAACTTGGATTCTCAGTTGCAGCAGCAGCGGATGAGAGGGAATTGCAATGCAGAGGCAGTGGTTGACAGAGGGTCAGCAACAACACAGATGCAACTCATATCTGAGTTGAGAAGTAGTTGGTGGGCAGTGGGGCCAGACATCAGCAACGCAACAGAAGATGATGCAAAGACAGAGTGATGCTTCAATGGATTGCAGCACTAGAACACGTTCCTCACTAAGAGGGAGTGTTGATTTTTGTAGCATTGAATGTGTTCTAGCCAGGAAACTTTCTAGAGAGGCTAAAATACATGTATTCTCCAAAACCCAGAAATCGTTTCTGCAAATTCCACGTAGGGATGGTTTAATTAAAATAATTAACTTTTTTAAATGGTTTCCTAAGTCTAAACTTAGGAAATTTGGTTAATTAAAGGGTATTAATTAAACCAGGCGAGAATCTTCTAGAAAAAGACATGGATCGATTTCCAGTTAATCTTAGTCATTGATTATGTTTTAATCTTCGTTGTTGGTGCTCCAACAAAAGATTATAAGAAGTCGATAGATAGATGGAAAATACACCAGAGCAGATACTCAGTTGCTCAAGTAGATTGATTTTCTCAGTGGCTGAAGTTTGTCAAGAGAAAATCAAACCAGAGAGTGAGTTGCAAGTGGGAGAGAGAAGCATCAGCAGAGTCAGAGAGTGCATGACGAATCTGCGGGAGGCATCTCAGAGGAGGGACGCACATCTACGCAACAGAAGGGTTGACGCAGGGCCCATTTAGTCACTGCGCAGAGAGTGACGCAGAAGGGCTAGCAAAAGGGGCAGGACATCCTCTTCGAAGTCAGAAAATTGTTGTGGAGTGTGTGAAGGTCACCAGTAAATCTCTCAATTACTCTTCCTCTATTTTGTCTTATACATTATATTATTGTTGAAGATTAAAAAAAGAAACCCTCATCTGTTGCACCAGTTTTCCCACATTGGGTTTTTCCGGGGACAATTGTCCAAAAATAATTGTCGTTGAGGTTATATGTGTTAGTATTTTCCTTGTATTTATTTTTCCGCAGAATTTTTTTTGTGAAGGCTGCAGTGTATGTATTTTGATATTTGTCGTAGAAAACTACAAATAATTTGTTTAAGTAATTTTAACAAATAAAAGAAATATTATCACTTACTGCAGTGGAATTTGGGATCACCAAATTTTCACAGACTCCCCGATGATGACAAAGATGATGATGATGATCTGGGCGGTAGCAGAGTCTCCCCAATGGTGATAGAGCCAGGGTGGTAGCTGGAGCTCCCCTGCAGCATTTCTTCTTCTTTAGATTCGAGAATGTCCAGCAAGAGATGAGCAAAGACAAGCAGAGATGGTACATGATGACAAGAGGATATGATGATCGATGGACAGATATTGACAGGTGGAATTCTCCCTGGTTGAGAGGGAGTGTTAAATTATGCAACTAGGGTTAATTCCACTTTGGACAGTGCATTTGATGAAGATAAATGTTGCATTAAATTCCTCTCTTTGAGAGGTCCAAAAATCAACCTAAAGATCACCCATTTTGGACAAGTAGAAGTTGGATTTTTAATTTATCTTCACTCATGTACAAATTGTTAAGGTCGGCTTCAATGACATGTAGGCTTAGAAGCCCACATTGGTATAAATACAAGAGGCCTTCATCCTCATTTGGCACTTCATCATCACACATATCTTATCTCAGATTCTCACCTCCTCATATTTGGTTCGTACAGCTCAGAAATAGAAGTCTTATCTCTCTCTAATGTGAAGTAGAGGTGGCCAAATTACAGGGTTGACTGCACAGCTGAATTACAGAGCCAAATTTCAGACAATTGCAGAACATTGACCAGCGTTAACCTGGGAGAAATTCACATCATTTGACTTCGGTTTTGGGTGGGAAAATTCGGTTTTTGCAGGCCACATTGAAGGACACCAAAATTAAGGAATTCTGGGCTGTTTAACTGTTGTTCACTTTCTGGTTTGACCACAGAAAATTGCAGACTGTAACAGCAGACTTTCTCTCTCCTTTGACTGGGTTTGTCCGAAGTTTTTGGGACTGTTTTGACTGATCCTTGACCAGCAAAAGAGGCCGCATTGCCTGGGCTTTGACCGAATTAGATTGGAGCAGACTTGTCCATAATTTGACTTTTCTTCATCATTTTCACATATATTTGACCTTACATTGTTGGGATATTGGATATGGATGATGTACACTCTCTAATGGTAATTTGAAGAGAGTCTAATAATTTGACTTCGTACTTACTAAAACTACGAGATATTGAATTGTTGGTATAAATAATCTACAATAAAATAACTATATGCAAATATTTAAAAAACAAAAACTTTCTTAAATAAAAAAAAAAAGCTTATATGTTAAGCTTCAATTAATTCTCTACTCTAATTTTTGAAATTACTCCAACATTCCAAGATTTACTAGATGATTTATTCAAATTTCATAAATTGAAAATAGTAAAAACCCAAAATAACATTAAAGTTAGATAAAAGTGTTGGCCTTCATGCTGGAGAACATCCATTTTATATACTTGTATATGTAGGTCCTGGTTGTCTACTGTCTCATTGTCTGACTTGTTTTATACGTTTATGCTGTTTAGTGGAGGATCTAAGTCATCAGATTCTCTTACTGTATGATGAACATTTGAAGAAAGTCTAATAAGAAGAAGATTTGCTAGGGTTTTCCCCACACTGGGTTTTGCCCTGGTCTTTGACCAAATTTGTGTCTCTTGTCTCTTGGCAATATTTTATTGTGCATTTACTTAATTGTTCTATCTACTATTGCTCTACTGCTATTGGACTTTGCTGAAGTAATAGTTGCAGCATAGAACAAATTGATGAAAAATTAACAACTGAAAGCCAAGCATCTTAACTAATGGAAGAAAAAGAAATCTTAACACATATTAATGTGCAGCATAAAAAGTCAAATTGGCTACTCAGGGTGACTGAAAGAGCAAATTCGCTACAGTATATACCATTGCAACGGCAGTGGGAAAATGCTATAATATACATTTATTGTGAAGCATGTCTCTATGGAAATCAGAGTGAAATACCAAATATGAAAATATTACTTTTCTCTACTGATACAGAATAGCCTTTTGCAGTACTAAAGTATCTTGTATACTGAAAACATTGAAAATAAATACACATACTTGCTCCAAGCCGAAACTTTGTTCATCACGTACGTGGGATTGTCTGGAATGTGATCTCCACATGAGGACTAAAGCATTGAACACAGGACGATTATTGGGTAGCCAATCTGGCATCAACTTAACCAAATCTGAGACCAGTAAAATTCCCTGGAAATGGACATCTGGCATCTGGCCCACACTTGCTGCAGTAGACTGCATTACAGCAAAATTATCTGATCCTGATGGAACTAAAGTACCATTGTTTCTTGCTACATATGGCATCCCAGCTGAGTTAACAGGCTCAACAGGCTTCTTTGTTACCTGAAGAAATGCATTAGTAATTATCTTATTTGGTGACTTGGCAAGTTCCTCTCTTAAGGGTTGTCCCGCTTCTGACCTGATGATATCCATGAATCTAATTCCAAAGAAAACAAAAGGAAACAACACTCTTTGTTGGCTTCTTCTCACATCATCAAAACAATAGAACCAAATCTCACAACGTATCCTATAAAAATTACCTTCTAAAATGTTTTGGCTGATTCAATCGAACAAGAAAATAATCTACTGCATCTGATGCAAAACGATTTAAAAACTTAGTCAGTGGAAGACGATACGGGCTATTCAGCTCACTATACACTTGTCCTTGAGGTAGTGCTGCTTCTATCTCCATTGTTAGTACCACAAGGTCATCCAAGAACTTTCCTGCTGCAGGTGGCAGAAGATGGAAAACCTCTATGATTGCTACAGTAAACAGGGAACAAATAGACAATTATCGTTAAATTACTTAATGTAAAGGATCTCAGATGGCACATACTCAATATTAACAAATCTTTTTAATGCATTTATTTACCTGCAGCAAGCTTTGGTTGTGCACCAGTTTTCCAGGCTTTTTGACGCTGGGTAAGCTTTTCTGGTTCCAGCCACATTCTCAAGTGCTCTAGGAATTTTTCACCCAATGTTACCTTTAAACGATTAGGTAGAAGTTCAAGTATATGACCTAAACCTTGTACAAAGGGTATGGTGAGGTTTCTGATGTCACCCAAATTTGGCAAAATTGGCCTAAGACTTGTCTCTAAGAGCTCTTTGGGCAGTTTCTGTTGCCGAATAGCCTGTACAGAACAAAAGAAATCCACCCCCATTATACAGCACAACTATCTATTTTCTAATGATAGTTATATCCATTTTTCACTTGATAAGAGCACCTAGTCTTACAAAATGGCTATATTACCTTTGTCTTTTACTTTATTCGAAGTTCAAACCATTTACAAATTGCTTAAAAAAGACAGACAATGATAAAAATATATATATTAAAATGACCTGATGAAGACTATCCTTTGCAACAGCCACAATTTCAGGTGTCTGACAAGTGAGCGACTTGAAGAACATTGAAATTATCCGAGATCTTAACTCTGTATGGTTCAGAGTTCTAAAATCAGTGCAGTCCATAGCTGTGCATAAAAGCTCAATACACACAATTCGAAGCTTGGTCGATGTCTCAGCCAACTTTGGACTCATAAATTTCTCAACTAAAACAATTTCATCTGCCTCCGTAATTTGCAATGTTTCTTGCAGGATATTTGCAAGCTCTTGAGTCATCTTTAGAAGCGGAGGCCGTAAATTGAGGCAAAATTTTAAAGCCATCACAGTTCCTACCTGCACCAACACTAACATTCATTAACCTCAGAAAACTCATGTGGATATAATGGAAATCTATATTAAAGAAGAATTGTAAATAGCTCTAGGATAATAAAATAAACAAGATTTCTGGTAGAGATCAGTTTTATAACTGTGAATGCAGATCAGTGTTGTCAACAGGAAAACAGCATTGAAGACAATATGGAAAGCTATAACATGTATTTTATTACAGTTACGTCGATATACCTGTTGCTCAATGTGCTTACTACGAAGAGGACGTGTAATTAGAGGCTGCAACAGTGGTTGATACAGTGGTTCAAGTAACTCTGAAACCTCACTGCCTGTTTGGTTGGCAAGCAATGCTAAGCATGACTGCACATTTTTTCTCACAACAAATGTTGCATTTGGATTGAATAGCTCTGCAGCAAACAAATTCACAACACCTTGGAAACTTTGTCTGTGGTGTTTCCTGTTTTCTTCATCTATATTGTTCACAACCCTCAATACCTGAGCAAGTACTTGACCTGTCTTTTCTTGCTCTTTTTTTGCATGCTGAGGAAGTCGCTTTAAGACATATACTAGACCACGTACTACCTGGACTTGGAAAAGACATAAAGTCTCTACAGTAGCCTTCCCAACCAAAGCTCCAAGACCAATAACCCCACCCATCTGATGATGCCATGTCCTTCCATAGCAGCAGTGTAAAAGTCGCAGTAGAAGCTGCTCAAAGATGGGTATACAAACACCTGGAGGTAGTGAGTAAACAGGATTCATTGATGGACTACAATCCATCATAGGAGTACCAAGTGTGCCCACCCTTCGAACACCCATATGTTTGCACAAAGCAAGTAAAAGAAGTGTTTCCACAAAAATGTTCATTGCATTCAAAGCAGCCTTAGCATGTGCCCTGTTTTCAGCTGCAAGCACATCAACTAATGCATCTAAAAATATCGAAGGATCTAACTCTTGCAAATTGCCATGGGATGAACTCCATCTCTTACAACTTAAGCTCCCACTGCCTGTCCCCATCAAGTTCCCACGTTGATGAGTTGTTACTGATGGAGTAGTTGATGAATCAACATGAAATATTATAGCAAAATGGCGGGATAAATTGGGTACAAAATCATCCTTAGGATCCTGAAGTTCTTCTTCTGCATTAGCAGCAATTACAGCCATTAAAAGAACTTTAAATACAGATCTCTCTGCCAGGAATTGTGTCTTTGTCTTTTCTGCTACATCAACCTGCACCATAATATAATATTATTTTCTTGCATTTATAATGCAGACACTGACAATATTCTTTTACAGCTTGATATGATAAAGCAATGCTCGTTTTATAATCTGCTTAATCACACATGAATCAAATAATAGACATGAGGTGCAAAAGTTTAGGTGATATACATTTTATCACAACCCAAAATTAAGTTGACAAAACTGCCTATGCTCACAGTTCTCTGGCAAAGTGTATTAAAAACCACTTTCCTATGAATGCTAATGAGTAACATGTGCCTTAGGATGTAGAATATTGAAAATTTGATTTATACTTGAGAAAGAAGATGTATTAAAAACAAGAAAATTCAAACAAGCTATTGACCACTTCAACTGTAAATGAAAGGTTACTATACTATTGCTGAAGGATACTGGGAAAGGACAAACCTTTATATTTGGTGTTTCAGTTCTGTCCCTTGAAAGATCAATGGGTGACACCAGCATTGTGCCCAAAAGTTCCATAGTGACTTCTTCGGCTCCAATATTTATCTTTGGATTCATAATTGATGACAAGCATACATGCAGGAGCTTGAGAGCATGCCTTCTGTAAAATGTATCCACACCAAATCTATTTTGCATAACAAATACTATAGCCAGATGAATGCACCGATCTAAAGGCAACAGAAACGATTTAGATGGCTCAAATGTCAAAATGAGCTCTAGACCATTTTCAGAATTTTCTTTGCACTCGAGTGCTAAAGGCTCCTTTAGAAAACTTCTGTTTTTACCACCTAGTTTGCCAAGCAGTTGTAAGGCCTTTTCACCCCAAGGATATGGTTTTGGTCGAATATGAGACCCTAAAGTCAAGACTACTTCTGAGATGACATTTTCCATACTTGATTCCAAAAACACTGGATTAAAGCTGTCAATCCAAAATTCAAGTGTTTGTAAACCTAAGTTAATAAGTTCATCACTCGCTTTCAAAGCCAAGACCAAAGCCTTCATGAGGCGTGGAAGATGTGGAAGCAATGAACTCAAGCGACCAGGGAACCTTAGACAAAGCTCAAGCACAAGGTCTTTCATATCAACTAAAGTTGGTCCTTCCATCATACATAACAACATGTTAAGACAAGGTCGCAGAGTAGGGACAAAGTTCCTGAACGACGATTCAAACTTCACCCCTGAAAGAGCACGAAACATTGTACAAAGCAGTTGCATGTATCCTTGTGGATTTTCTATCTCAGTAGCATTCTTTGTACAAGCATCCAATATAGTTGATGAATACAGATGTAACACATACTCACAATCCCCAGGAAATTTCACAACCTCGTCAAATAAAAGCTGGAATAAATGTAGGACTAGTTTTGATGCAGGTGTGTCTGGTTGTTTAAGAAAATCCAGTTTGTTACTAATAAGAAAATTCAAAAGCGCATCTGCAAAGTATCGTACAACAGTGGCTGTTTGAAGAAGGGCAGAAAACACAACCAACAACTGATTATTGTTAAGCATGTATTCAAAAAGATGTTGCAGGCACATAGCAAACATGTCCATGAGGTTTCTATGTTGCATCACAGCAAAAATTTGAGAAAAATGCTCTAGCACTTCATTCTCTTCCTCCTCATCCTTGAATATTGAAAGGCAATGCACTCCAGTTCTTAATACTCCTGAGACAAGCCGTACCTGACCATAACAAGATGTCAAATTAGAAAGATGTACATTCCTACAACATGCTTAATTTTTGTTACTACCTCCAACCATTTCAGATAGATTTGAAATGCAGATAACAGCTCACTTTCAGTATACCTCCTCTTCTGTCATGCCTTCCATCCCGACTCGATTATCAGCACTTACTGACTGATGCAGCTGCGTTTGCGATGCATTGAGATGAGTGATACTCCAAACTAATTTCTTCATTCCTGCAAAAAATGTAGTATGGAGTAACATTCCCACTAGGAGCTACATTTCCATAGTACTTTATTCGAAATTTATCAACGATACTTTACAAGCTTCAATGTTTTAAAATAGAAGGACAAGCACGCCACTATCATATGAAGATGAGACTCACATATGTCCTAAAGGACATATAGACCAAAACATCATATCTCTAATGCCTTAGATAATGTGAAGTGATGTCAATATACAAGGAGTAATCAGTTGAAACAAATCAAAAAATTCATAGAAAATCATAAGAAATACAATACCCATAAACAAAGTCTTGATTAATTGCTTGTGACTTCTTAATTCCTCCAATTGCTTTGAAGGCTGCAGGTTCAAAACTTCCTGCATATAAAATTGGATGTCACCATGCTGTAGGAAAAAAAATGAGTACAACAAAACACCAATAGTTTAATTAGGGATCTGTTTTGATTATCACCTTTTGAGTAGATTAAACTTTGGAATTCAATGTATTTACTTTTAGCACTTCAGCCCTTTCATTAAGCTTTGTAACTAAATATGCAACTGAACAAGACAAATTCATGTAAAAAACATTTATCTGTTGATATTTGAAACAATGAATTTAGTTGCATTCAACCCTATCATTAGGCTTTACAACTAAATATGCAACTGAAAAAACCAAATTCAAGTAATAAAAAAAATTCATTGATATTTAAAACAGTGTATTTAGTGGCATTTCATGATACTCAATTTAGTGTCAAGCCCCCATTTTCAATTCAAAAGTAAAGTTAATAATATTATGGACATATCCATTCCATTGAGAGAAGCGAGATGCATTCTAGAGTCCAGTATGAGGGAGACATGTAAAATCCATGCCTAATCCACAGACGCGCACACACACACAAAGCCCAAGCAATTAGCTGAAATGGTTGATGCCAATTGTTGGGCATTTGGCTAGTTCTGTTGAGATGTTGTCATTGATTTCAAAGCAAGGACCAGCCATGGTCAAAGCCAAACATGCTCAAAGTCAGATGGTTGAGAGGTTGTCAGATTGCCTATCTATAGAGATTCCAAAGGAGAGTGAGATGTAAGAGGCAATATCATTTCATCCTAAATTTAGACCCAAGATTCTAGATGCAACATGTTCTTGGTTAATTTCAAATTCCATGATTTAGCAATACACCTTTAGGATTTGTTACCACACAATCTAGAAGGGTCGTAATGAAGGGAAAACCTAAGGGACAACTACTAGACTAAGTGACAACAATGGGACTATGACCCACAGTCACCTTAGTCAAAGTCTCATGCTCTTTATGGACTTTCAATGATGGGAGGAGTCTCGGTAGGAAGGGAATCACTTCGAGTGAACAGATCAATGATTTAGGTGTGAAGCGATTCCACAAAGCCCATTCAAGGAGACACACAATAATGGTTCAATTCTTCAAGGAAGCTAAAATCTCTCCAAGAAAGACCTAGAGGGAGATCAAGACTTAGGGTTTGAGACTTATGATGATAATAGGTATTCCTAAGGTCAAGACCCCAAGTTATGGGATAGGATCTCTCAAAGAAGCTCGATGTAATGTTTTAACACTTTCAACAGGCTCTTTGCTTCCTTTGAGAGACTTGGGAAAGATTTGCGCTAGACCTAGGATTTTATGAATGATCGTGGGAAGAAATACTTCCAAGGTACTCACTAGGTCAAGGCAAGGGAGGAGAAAACGGTTTCATATGATTTATTCGAACAAATATTATGCTCATACAACCCTCTAAGAAGTCTCCATGGTGAGAGAGAAATACCTAGTTTTCCCTCTTAGAATAGAACCTAGGGCAAGACCTAGACCTAACCAAATTCCACGCAAATTTTTGAGTGATCTAGTATGGTAATATACATCGACCCTAGACACTAAGATGTGGCAGGGACTCAAACTTCAAACCATCACCCCGGCTTTGGTGTAAAATGTGAGTGAAAAAACCTAGAAAATTATCCGCCTCTGAAAAATAAGAGATAACTAACCAAATGAAAAAAAACACTCCAAGGTGTACTCGTTTACTGATCGAGTTCCAACATCCTAGTCCTGTTACAAACTCAAAACTTATCATTACTAGTATCACTTATTACAATTCCCTGTAGGGTGTGGAATCTGGATACAAGAAAGATTATGAGAAAATAGAAGTAGAGTTAAAAAAACTTTGTTGATTGACGATATCTGATGGTACAAGTGTTCTCTAGATCATCCTTGGGCATGGAGTCTTCATATAATCATTAGGTACCACTACAGTAGTCAACACACTCAATTTGATATCCTTACTCCTGATGTAGAAGGGTCCATAATCGATTGTTCCTTGTAAATACCTGAGAACATGTTTGGCTGTTGCCTAGTGCGCCCTCTTCGTTTCCACCATGAACTGACTGAGGGTGTTGACAGCGTAGCAAATGTCTGGCCTGGTATTGACCAGATACATCAGCGACCCTATGAGCTGCCTGTATAAGGTGGGATCAACATCCTTGTCTTTTGATGCATCAATCTTCTTCTAGTTGGTGATCATTGGAGTAGCCATAGCTCTATAGTCCTCCATCCAGAATCTCTTCATGATTTTTGTAACATATCTCCCTTGCCCAACGAAAATCTCTCCCTTTCACTGCCAAACTTCCAACCCTAGGAAATAATGCATTCATCCCAAGTCCTTCATATCAAATTCTGTGGCTAGATTCTTCTTGCAGTCCTCGATGAGCTTAGATGATCCTTCCAAAAAGAGATCATCCACATACAATACTAAGATTAACAGCTCATTCTCTATGACCAGATAGTAGAGATTTGGATTTGCGTCACTCTTGACAAATCCCATCTTCTGCAAGTAGCCATCAATTCAACCATAACATGCTCTAGGTGCCTATATCAGTGCATACAAAGCTTTCTTCAACCTGCATACATGAGACTTCTTCTCATGTGTCTCAAAGCCCTCTGGTTGTTCAATGTATACCTCTTCTTCTATCACCTTCTTCAGAAATGTCGTTTTAACATCCATCTAATGAATCTCCCACCCCATTTGTGCTGCAAGAGATATCACAATTCTACTAGATGTATACCTAGCTACCGGGGTGAAGGTTTCTTCGTAATCAATTCCTTCCTTCTAAGCATACCCCTTAGCCACAAACCTGGCTTTATATTTCTCAACACTGCCATCTGCAGCATATTTGATCTTGTAGATCCATCTCGAACCAACCACTGATATATCTTGAGGTCTTGGCAGTACCTTCTAGACATCATTCACCATTATGGAGTTGTACTCCTCTACAATCACATCTAGCCAAACCTGATGATCAGCTGCCTCCTGGAAATTGGCAGGCTCCCCATCTTGAGCTACTAATGCCTGATATCTATCTGCCTCTTTTCGCTCCTTACTGTTTCTTGGCGCACCGATGAATTCCTCCGCATCTCGCAGAATCTGACAAAGTTACATGCTAGTTCTTCCTTTGCCAGCAGGTGCTTCTATTAGCTCCTCCTCATCCTGTGAATCTTCATGATCCGAGGAAGAATTTTACTTTCGTTGGTTGAAGAGGTTTAACCAACGACTCTTCTTTTGACAGCTCCTCGAAAGGTATTTCTTGAGATTTTCTGAAAGCCCTGTCCTCCATGAACTTCACGTCTCGTCGAACCAATAACTTCCTACTCCCTAGAAGATAGATTTTGTATGCCTTAGCATTCTCGCTATATCCTACTAGATATCCGTTTTCCGCAGTTTGATCCAGCTTCTTCCTCTTTTCCTCGGGTACACGGCGATATGCTAAACTCCCAAATATCCTGAAATGACTGACTTCAGGTGTCTTCCCTGTGAAAACTTTCTTTGGAGTAATCTCGCCCAATGCCCAATGAGAAGTCAAGTTTTGAACATAGACTGTTGTGTTGCATGCTTCTCCCCATAGGAATTGTGGCATATCCTGATCATACATCATGGCCCTAGTTGCTTCTACAATAGTCCTGTTCTTCCTTTCTGCTACTCCATTATGCTCCAGATTGTAAGGAAATGTCCACTCTCTTATGATGCCCTCCTTAGCGCAAAAAAATCAGTGAAATCCTTATCGACATACTCTCCACCATTATCTGAGTGCAAAACTTTTATTTTCTTCCCAATCAGATTCTCCACCAGAGCCTTGAACTCTTTGAATCGACAGAAAACCTCGTCCTTCGTTTTCAGAAAACAAATCCAAGTTTTCCAGGAGTGGTCATCAATGAAGGTAAGGAAGTACTCGACACCACTAAGATCTTTAGTGGACATAGGTCCGCAGATATCTAAGTGTGTCAATCCTAGTACACTCTTAGACCTGTTTTCACTTCTAGGAAATGTTGCTTTGGCATACTTTCCTAGAGCACATCCTCTGCATACATCATCTCGTTCTGTACTAAGATCCGGAGCTCCTGTTACAGTGCTCCTAAAAATTCTCAGAGCCCCATGGTGCAAATGTCCCATTCTTCTATGCCATAGTTCATTCAAATCCTTGTCTCCATAACTACCTATTAGTGTCATTGGTGATTCTAGTCGTAGTTTATACAACCTATTACTTTTGATCCCGATCTGCACTTTCTTTTTCCAGCTCGAATGTTTGATGTATACTTTCTCCTTAATGAAGAAGGTGTTATAGCTTTTGCCTTGAAGTTGCGACACGGAAAGTAAGTTCATCCCTAATCCTCGTACATGCAGCACATTGGTAGCACAGAAACGCTCTCCCAATTCTATTTGAAAAACTATGGTACCCCTCCCTACTGGAGTACACTTTGCCTTGTTCCCCATGGTGATCTGAAAGTTCATCTTCTCCTCTCGATAATCTGAGAAACATTCCCGGATTCCCGTCATATGCTAAGAGGCTCCACTGTCTATATACCACACCTCTGATGATGCAGAACTATTCATACAAGCCACTTTTTCTTCCAGCCTAGAAGCCAACATAGAGAAATTGAAATCACTTTCTTTTGTGCAATTTTCCAAAAATTTGTGCGAGTCTCCTCACGTAGATGCCTGTACATCATGGTCTCAACCCATGATTGATTTTCCATTCCTATCGCTGATACCATGTGAAAATTCTATCACTGCAACAACTGATTTACATTACCTACTTATTTTCCAATAAGTTATTTATGAAATTCCCTCAATAAACATTAAAATAAATTCCACTGCAGATATCACACCATAATACAAAAACAAACACATGCACAAGAATCAACACATTGACACAGATATTTTGGACAATAGTCCCTGGAAAAACCTAATGTGGGAAAACTGGTGCAGCAAGGGAGGATTTTATTATTCAGCAATTCTTCAGTACAACAGGGTGCCAAACTGGCTTACCCAACAGAGAGAAAAATTCTCCAGCACTTCTCCCAGTCTCTGCGTCAAACTGGTTGACCTCTGCGTAGCTCCTGGACACTCTGCATCAACCTCTGCCTCTCTACGTCAAAACTAGGCCTCTCTGTGTCACCCATGCAGGCCCTCCAATGACTGTGCAATTTGTTGTTGCCTCTGCGTCTGCCTCTCCAACGTCTGCGTTGGTCTTTTGGTGTTGTTCCCGACTCTTTGTTCCGTACTTGTTGCCTCCTGCTGCTCTCCAGACCACTAGTTCAAATTTCTCAACTAACCCCACTCGAAAAATCGAACTAACTGGTCTCCCTCAGTGTATTCTCCAACTGACCCTCAAGCCTCTTCTTATACTTTTCTCATTGGTCCATCAACAACTGAGATTAAATCTCTAATCAATAGCTAAGATTACATTTGGCTTGATCCATGACTTTTGGAACCTTCTATCCCAGTTTTATATTAATACCCATTAATATTTTATTTTTCCTAAGTTTAGACTTAGGAACTCCATTAAAAATATTAATTATTTTAATATCTCCCAAGCCGGTTAGAATCTGCCCAAACCATTTCTAGGTCTTGGCATGTGGTTTAGCCTCTCTACCAATTTTCATGGCTAGAGCACATCCGATGCTACCCCAAATCAACATTCAACGACTAAGATTAAGTCCTTAATCAACGGCTAAGATTAAAATTGGTTTGATCCTCGTCACTTAGAACTTTCTCACCCATATTTTATTAATACATATGAATATTTTTATTTTCCTAAGTTTAGACTTAGGAACTCATTAAAAATATTAATTATTTTAATAACTCTCCATCCAAGTGGAATTTCTCCAAATGATTTATGGGTCTTGGAGAACTAATGTGTTCTAGCCCCTCCACCAAATTTCGGAGCTAGAGCACATCTGATGCTACCCAAAATCAACACAAAATAGATCTCATACATACTAGTATGTGAGCTAAGATATTCAATTTAGAGATAGAATTTGTATAACTTGTTCCTTCCTTAATCTTGCATCATTTAATGCACCTACCTCCAAAATTTGTTGCATTAAGCTTGACCGCATCTTTGAACTTGGGAATGTTGGAAATACTGCGAGGGGGTTGAATCAATATTTCTCTTCAATTAGTTAATTTTAACTTCACAGAGCATTAATTGTTATTAGCATCAGATAAACATAAAGCAATCATCAATACCATTCAACAATGCACAACAATAAAGATAGTACACCAGAGAGTTTTTGGTGGAAACCCTTATGGGAGAAATACTACCAAACACTTCTTAATATTTGTCTTCAATAGTTTACATCAATTAGGAAGCTCCAACTTCCAAGATTTTCAATTCTAACCATAGTTGCGGGGGAGCGCCCCCCCCCCCTCGAACCCGCTCCTGAAGCACGCTCCGGGCGGGAGCTGCTCCGGAGCGGCCTGGAGAGCGCGCTCCTAAATCGCCCCCCGGCTGGGGAGCGATTTTCGGGAGCGCGCTCCCTTCCAAAAAAATTTTGCTCCCTACCGATTTCGGGAGCGACCTAGGGAGCAGCCGCTCCGTCGCTCCCGGAGCGCTTTTTAAAGCCCGGGAGCAATTTTAAGCTGGCCAGGAGCGGGTCGGCGGAAAAAAATTCCGCAGACCCGAAAAAAACTAAAATTTTATAAAAAAAAAATTGTTTTAAAAGGCCCTTTGGGCATAAAATCATTTCATTGTGAATGTTTGAAGAAGTTGAGGAGCAAGAGCAAGAGTTTGGAGCAAGGAGTAATTGCTGAAGAGCGAGGAGCGAGGAGCAAGCCTGCAGAGGTAAGTAACTTAACAATTTAGCTAATCTAGCTAGTTTA
>APFE031174384.1:7384-20012 GCA_000404065.3 Pinus taeda | reverse complement strand
GTAGTTGAGCCACTGTCCACCCCAAGCAGCTATCTTGGTTTTGATCTTGTTGATGGCTTCAGTCTAGAGTGAGGCTCGGTTAGCCCCCAGGGTTAAAGGCAGTCCCAGGTATTGTATTTTGTCCAGGGAGGCATAGCCTGGAAAGTCCAGGATTCTAGCAATTCGAAGTATGGTGTAATGACCAAACAGTTTATGTGAATAAATATTCTGATTTACCATTATAGGTAAAATATGGAACAGAGATTATTGTTTTCTTAAAAAATGATGAAAATATTATTAATTCAAAGATTGAATATGTATTGAATAATTACATATAATAACTTTTATGAGAAAGTTATTCTCTTTTCTTGCCAAAATAAAAGAAACAGTTACCAGCAAGTAAGGGGAAAACCCTAACTGCTTTTCCTCTTTCCATAGAAAAAAGGGAAAAAGGAAAAGGCCCGGGTTGTTGAGGAACAGACGGGGAAAAAAATGAAAAAGGCACTGAAGCAGAAAGGAGAGTGCTAAGTCTGGTGAGGACCAGATAGCACAGGCACAAGTGGTGCTTTATAATTGCCGAAGGTAGTGGCCTGGAAAATGAGCTTGGAGGGAGAGATTCAGTCTGGTTGACTGATCTCGTGGCTGGGAGGATAACAAGCATTAGAACAATTTCCTCCATTCTGGAGAAGCACGGAAGATTGTGAGCGTGGCATTGCAGGTAAGTACAGTTATAACTTCAATATTTTCTGAGGAATCTCCATATTTTCCTTAAAAGATATTATCGAACTGTAAATTAAGAAATATAGCATTTAAGAAACAGAGCATTGTGACAGATAGTTACGGAATATCCGCTAGAGTACAACTATATTCTGTTTGGAATGAAGAAATTAAACTAGTATTGAATGACTTCAACCGTTTTATTTACTCTGAACAGAGAACTATTTAAACTAGATTTTCGTTCAGTATCTGAATCCCTTAAAAACCAAACAAATGGTGAAGGGGAAACAGTAAAATATTATAATACAGAAAGAAGAAAGGAGCTGTCAACTACATATCTGTAACCGCATAAATAAACACAAAGTAATAACAGACAATCTGGGTAAAGCAATAAGGAATAACAACCAGAATAGTGAAATTAGTGTGTGAATGAATTTCATTACGGTTACCGAATCATCAGAGGTATTACCTGTAATATAAAATATCTTCTTCTCTACCACGGTGAAAGCCAAGGTAACCGTTGCAATAGAGTATATAAATCAGCGACTGATAAGTTCATCTAGAAACCCTTGGGAAAGGGGTTAAAGATTCATTCATTCAAATAAAAAAAAGAGAGCGTAAGTTGTAAAACAGTTAACAATACTTCACATTGGTCCAAGATATCAGTATAAGGAGAAGAAATTTCTGTAAATCTTATGGTTAGACCATCTGTATAAGAAAGAATTCGTAATATATTGGTTGGGTATGGCCTACGGCGAAACCCAAAGACAATTACATTTTACCGACATGTAGAAAATGAACCCAAGCAGTAAGACCATTAACATATGCACTGATATAATGAAATGTAACCAATATGCCGAACACAGTGAGGATTTAACCGCAGACAAAATATATATACATCTATAAGCAGCAGTTCGAACGAGAATAAAAACTCATTACTTCAGAGGAATCAAGTTATGCGACAATAACAGAAACATAGTATATATAAAAGGCAGCGTAAATACGGCCACTCCCAGTGCACAATCAAACCCTTGTCGGAGCTTGGTAAGTCCGACAAGGTAAATTACAGTCTCAGAGATAAAAAAAAGGAACCCGAAAACCAAATAATCGCCTGGGGTTTGAACTTCAAACAGTACTGAATAATCATATAACTATAACAGTTCGTACTCATGTTAAAACACTTCTAAAAGACGCAACCAGGCTGAAGAAAAACTGAGTGGTTCGCCAAGCAAGTCTTCCCATATAGTTCCAGAGGGAAATAGATAACCCGAAGCTTTACATCATAAGAATTACAACTATCATGAATGAACGGCAACGAGAATACAACTCGGCAACATTAGTGAGACCCATAAGGGTCGAACCTATGGCATCGATCTACGGAGGGTTTCCCTGGCCAGGAATACCATATCCGCACATGCCTTTAACAGAGAACGATAAAGTCCCTGGCAGGAAAAGAAATAAGAATTAAAACTCGACTCTGGTTCTTGACCGAGTTAATTAGATTTCTTTTCAGGCATCACTGATTCTTACCTAATAGTCGCTCCTTCTGGAGTAGTGACCCTGTAGTCCCCTGCCGTCGCGTAAACTTCCAACCTGTTCAAGAAATCGTTTTGAATGAGAAACCAATCAGAAATACATTTGCCAGAATACTGTAACTTCAAATAAGAAACCTCAATGAAGGGGGTTACCTGATAAACGAGTGAGAAGTTCAGAGCAAAAAGCCGGAAGCTGCATCGCCTTCCGCACAGAAGGTGTATAAAAATTCAGAGCAGAATGTCGGGAGCTGCATTGCCTTTAGCCGAGAAGGCGTACGCTATGACCTACATCGACATGGGTGGCTTCGTTGGAAGAACAGACACCATGGTTGAGCGCGGCACTGCAAACCTCGAACAATAAACAAATGAGCCTCTCAAACCCTAAGGTACCTCGTATAGATGGCAAATGGAACCTACGCCGTTCGATCTCCAGAGTGAATCCACAACGTCAATCCATTTAGTAATCCCGAGGAGTTCGTGACTGTAGCTGTAGCATTAAATCAAGCCAGCTACTCCTGAGATCAACGTCCAGATCAGAGGTGGAATATTCGAGGTAGGACCAGTTGTCCACCTCTCAGACCATCAGCATTAAAAAGACAGGATCCGTTAAAGGATCGCTGTCAGTATAATCATACGGGAAAAATCAACTCGTATGCTGAGGGTGGCAATGACTTAAAAACAACCATAATGCTCATATTACATTCCCGCCAAGATTAATGGATGGGTTAGAACATTTTAACATTTACCAATTACGACTAATTTATTCACCCATAGCATGTAAGGTTAGGTAATAATAAAAAAAAAAAATTGGTGTTATTTATTACTTGGTTAGAGGGTTGTGACATGTGGTATCAGAGCCCAGTTACAGCACTGAGGCCTCTGGGTAAGATAACAATGACATATAAGGACACTGTAGTAAATGTATAAACATTTAGTAGTATAATATGATCATTCTCATTATTACCCTTGAATTTTTTGTGTTATGATGAAGCACAGCATCAACGTTCTGAGGACGGCAGCATGAGGAGGGCAGATAATACATCTCGACGACCTGTGATGGGGCAGGGCGTGCCTGGCCCTGAAAATAATCCAGAACTGTGGGTACAACTTGGGGAAGAAGCCAGAATCACAAATCAAGCAATTCTGGAAATAATACAGGAACTTAAGAACGAGATGGCTCGACTGCGAGAAGATAATTCCCGATTAACGATAGAACAAGAAAGAATTTTGAAGAGTTTGTCCGACAGACAAAATCAACCACCAGTTAATCCTAGTGCAGAACAACAAAGAATGTCTGAATAACAGAACCATCATATACCTCCCGAAGGATAGGAGGAGCAGGAGGAACGTTCCGATAATGCATTTGAACAACAAACCTTGAAAAGACAAAGGGTGGAACTACAAGGGGAATTTCGCAAGATTAAGCCACCACATTTTGACGGAGAACAAGAAGAAGCAACTGAAGCATGGTTAATCAATATGAACAAGTATTTTCAGCTTTATGAATATGACCACAATCTTAAAGCATGATTGGCTATTTTTCAATTACAGGGAAAGGCCACCTTATGGTGGGAGGAGGTGAAGATTGTAAAAGGAGTTACTGAGCAGACCATTACTTGGGATAATTTTCAAAGGTTCTTTAAAGAGAGATATTTAACTAAGCGCTTCTACGATGAAAAGGCGAAAGAATTCCATGATTTGCGATTGGGGCAACAGACTATGGACGAATTCATCACCCGTTTTACTTCCTTACTCCGCTACGTGCCATATATAAGGGAGGAGAAAGCAAAGGTACAGCGATTCGTTAGCAGTTTACCACGATATATGCGGGAGAGGATTGAATTTGACAATCCAAAATCAATGGATGAGGTAATCCGTAAGGCTAGAATCTGTTATCAACAAAGTAAGCAAAAAGGGGAAGCTGCTGGCAGGAAATGGAATGAGAAAAAGAGCTTTAAGTCAGTTGGAAACAACAAAGGAAATCGCAGCAATGGAAATAAGGGGAATGGCAAAGGAACAAACAACAGAATTGTAGCAAGAACTACATCTAAATTTAGAGCTGCAAATGAGTCCAAAGTCAGCGAACAGCAACCAAGGTTGGACAGTGAAGGGACAATAAGGCCCCGGGTGCAATGCTGGGGTTGTGGGGGACCCCATTACATTAAGAACTGTCCACAGCGAAAAGGGACTGAACAATTATCCCAAATTCATGAAGCCTCAACAATTGGCGAGGTTGGACGTAGTGTACCCATAATTAATGCGGCTTTGGAAGACCGGCAGGCGGAATATCAGCCAACCATGGTCGAATTCGAAGGTAAAACCTCAAACCTTATCATAACTGTTTTAATTGACCCCGGGGCTACACTATGCTATGTGAGCCCAAAGGTGGTGGAACGTTGTAATTTACAATCTGTTAAATTTAAAAACCCATGGTTGGTACAATTAGCTACAGGAGCCAAAAGACGGGTGACAGCCAAAGTCAATGATTGCTCTTTTACTATAGCAGGTCAGCTAGTAACGGCTGACTTGAACGTGTTTCCTCTTGGATCCTATGATATCCTAATCGATATGGACTGGTTGGAAAAACACTGGTCATTAGTTGATTGTAAAACCAAGATTATCTACTTTAGGGATCAACAAGGAACCAGGAAAGAAATGCAGGGGATTAAACGACCAGTGCAGGTTCGACCGATAACCGCAACCCAACTGGTAAAATGTATACGGAAAGGGTGTGAGGTTTATGCCATCTAGGTGGGATATGCAGATTCAAAGGATAAAACAGCTTCTTTGAACAATATTCCTATTATACGAGAATATACAGATGTATTTCCGGAAGAAATTCCTGGACTACCGCCAAGAAGAAACATAGATTTTACCATTGAGTTGGTACCAGGTGCCGCACCAGTATCACGAGCACCCTATAGAATGAGTGTACCCGAATTGACAGAATTAAAAATGCAGTTGCAAGAGTTACTAGATAAAGACTACATTCGTCCTAGCGTGTCTCCATGGGGAGCCCCAGTACTATTTGTCAAGAAAAAGGACGGAACCCTCCGGATGTGCATCGATTACCGACAGTTGAATAAGTTGACCATCAAAAATAAATATCCTTTACCACGGATCAATGAACTGTTTGATCAAGTGAAGGGTGCGATGGTGTTCTCTAAGATCGACTTGCGATCAGGCTACCATCAGATCCGAATTAAAGAAGAAGATATCGCTAAAACAACTTTTAGAACAAGGTATGGTCACTAAGAATTTGTGGTCTTGCCATTCGGGCTAACCAACGCCCCTGCAACTTTCATGTGTTTAATGAACAACATTTTTCATCGTTATTTGGATCGATTCGTGCTGATATTTATTGATGACATATTAATATATTCACGCACCATCGAGGAACATTATGAACATCTCAGAATGGTATTACAGGCCCTTCGAGAGCATCGGTTGTACGCTAAGTTTAGTAAGTGTGACTTCTTTAAAGAAGAAATCCAATATTTGGGTCACGTAATCACAAAGGATGGAATCACGGTGGACCCGGAAAAGATAAAGGCCATAATGGAGTGGCCTGTACCAAAATATGTAGCGGATGTCCGATCCTTCATGGGATTAGCTGGATATTATAGAAGGTTTGTGGAAGGCTTTTCTAAAGTGGCTTTTCCCATTACCTCATTACAGAAAAAGGGAAAGGTATTTCATTGGACCCCAAGCTGCCAGAAAAGCTTCGAGCAATTGAAACACCTGCTCACCACAGTACCTATTTTGAGTATAGTTGATCCTAATAAAGATTATGTGGTATGTACAGATGCAAGTAAAGAGGGATTAGGGGGGGTCTTGATGCAAGAAGGCAAAGTAATTGCATACGAGTCTCGAAAATTAAAAGAACATGAACAGAAATACTCTGCTTATGATTTGGAGTTGGCTGCTGTCATACATGCCCTAAAAATGTGGCGGCATTATCTTATGGGCAGGAAATTCTTGCTGCTCACCGACCACCATAGTTTAACCAACTATTTTAGCCAGCCTACTTTAAACGCTAGGCAAACGCGGTGGGTGGACTTTTTAAGCGGCTTTGATTTCGATATAAAACATTTGCAGGGAAAAGAAAACCGAGTGGCGGACGCTTTAAGTCAGAAAATACAAAATTTGTATGAAATTTCCATTAGTGAATAGAAAAGTCCCTTTTTGGAAATAATAAAGGAAATTTCAGACCAAGATGCTGAATATCAGCAGCTAAAACTGCAAATACAGCAATCTGCTAGAGGAGACAGCCAACAAGAATATGAATTAGATGATGCTGGATTAATATATTTCAAGCAAAGGTTATATGTACCCAACCAAAGCAGAATTAAAAATCTGATTATGGATGAATTTCATATCAGCGATTATGCGGGCCACCCGGGTTATCAGAAGATGATTACTGCAATCCGGAAAGAATATTTTTGGCCAAGAATGAAGAAGAGCATTGCCGAGTACTTGGCACGGTGTTTAGAATGCCAGCAGATTAAAGCGGAGCATCAGCATCCAACAGGATTGTTACAACCATTACCCATCCCAGAATGGAAATGGGAAATCATCTCCATGGATTTTATTATTGGGTTACCTAGAACGAAGAAAAACAACGATTCCATTATGGTGGTGGTAGACATGCTGAGTAAGGCTGCACATTTCATACCTATACAATCCACGTATAAAGCTGCACAAATTGCTCATATTTTTATGCAGAATGTGTTCAAATTACATGGACTTCCGAAAATGATAATTTCCGATCATGATGTGAAGTTCACATCAGCTTTTTGGAAAACACTGTTTGCTGATTTAGGAACTCAGTTGAATTTCAGTACAGCATACCATCCTCAAACTGATGGACAGACGGAACGTGTGAACCAAGTGGTAGAGGACATGTTAAGGGCTTATGTCATGCAACAACCTACACTGTGGGAAGAATATTTACATCTGGTGGAATTCGCGTATAACAATGGGTATCATACCTCTACGCAAATGAGCCCATTTGAGGTTATGTATGGCCGAAAATGCCGTACACCCTCCAGTTGGGGAGGGCCTGAAGATAGATTAAGTCTAGGACCTAAAATGCTTAAGGAAATGGAAGATATGGTGAAGAGGGTGCGTGTCAATTTGAAAGCTGCTCAAGATAGACAGAAGAATTTTGCCGATCGGAAAAGAAGGTTCAAAGAGTACTAAGTTGGGGACCATGTGTATATCCGAATTCAGGCCAAAAGAAGTACTTTACAGCGGAGTGGGTGTGCCAAATTGGCGCCCCGATATTGTGGACCCTTCCAAGTTTTAGCAAGGATTGGACCGGTGGCTTACCAACTTGCCTTGCTGAGTCACATCTGAGTCCACAAAGTTTTCCATGTTTCAGTACTAAAGAAATATGTGTATGACCCTAAGCATGTAATCTGATGGCAGGATATACAGGTGGGGGTTATTGTTACAATAAAATTTGGCGAAGAATTCCATTTGAAAGAAAACTAACTAAAGGAATTGTGTATTGCAGGTCGAACCGGAAGGAGAGGTTCTGGTCGAACCGCTGAGCATTCTCGACCGGAGAGAAGTGCAGCTGCGGAAATGAGTTATTACCCAAGTTAAGGTACAATGGCGACATTTCGGGCCTGAGGAGGCCACTTGGGAAGATGAAGAATTAATGAAGAGAACCTATCCAGATCTGTTCATGACTGAAAGACACCGAGACGGTGTCCAATCTCAGGGGGAGGAGATGTAATGAGCAAACAGTTTATGTGAATAAATTTTCTGATTTACCATTATAGGTAAAATATGGAACATAGATTATTGTTTTCTTAAAAATGATGAAAATATTATTAATTCAAAGATTGAATATGTATTGAATAATTACATATAATAACTTTTATGAGAAAGTTATTCTCTTTTCTTGCCAAAATAAAAGAAACAGTGGCCAGCAAGTAAGGGGAAAACCCTAACTGCTTTTCCTCTTTCCATAGAAAAAAGGGAAAAAGGAAAAGGCCCGGGTTGTTGAGGAACAGATGGGGAAAAAATGAAAAAGGCACTAAAGCAGAAAGGAGAGTGCTAAGTCTGGTGAGGACCAGATAGCACAGGCACAAGTGGTGCTTTATAATTGCCGAAGGCAGTGGCCTGACAAATGAGCTTGGGGGGAGAGATTTAGTCTGGTTGACTGATCTCGTGGCTGGGAGGATAACAAGCATTAGAACAATTTCCTCCATTCTGGAGAAGCACGGAAGATTGTGAGCGTGGCATTGCAGGTAAGTACAGTTATAACTTCAATATTTTTTGAGGAATCTCCATATTTTCCTTAAAAGATATTATCGAACTGTAAATTAAGAAACAGAGCATTTAAGAAACAGAGCATTGTGACAGATAGTTACGGAATATCCGCTAAAGTACAACTATATTCTGTCTGGAATGAAGAAATTAAACTAGTATTGAATGACTTCAATCGTTTTATTTACTCTGAACAAAGAACTATTTAAATTAGATTTTCGTTCAGTATCTGAATCCCTTAAAAACCGAACAAATGGTGAAGGGGAAACAATAAAATGTTATAATACAGAAAGAAGAAAGGAGCTGTCAACTACATATATGTAACCGCATAAATAAACACAGAAAGTAATAACATACAATCTGGGTAAAGCAATAAGGAATAACAACCAGAATAGTGAAATCAGTGTGTGAACGAATTTCATTACAGTTACCGAATCATCAGAGGTATTACCTGTAATATAAAATATCTTCTTCTCTACCACGGTGAAAGCCAGGGTAACCGTTGCAATAGAGTATATAAATCAACGACTGATAAGTTCATCTAGAAACCCTTGGGAAAGGGGTTAAAGATTCATTCATTCAAATAAAAAAAAGAGAGCGTAAGTTGTAAAACAGTTAACAATACTTCACATCGGTCCAAGATATCAGTATAAGGAGAAGAAATTTCTGTAAATCTTATGGTTAGACCATCTGTATAAGAAAGAATTCGTAATATATTGGTTGGGTATGGCCTGCGGCGAAACCCAACGACAATTACATTTTACCGACATGTAGAAAATGAACCCAAGCAGTAAGACCATTAACATATGCACTGATATAATGAAATGTAACCAATATGCCGAACACAATGAGGATTTAACCGTAGACAAAATATATATACATCTATAAGCAGCATTTCGAATGAGAAAAACTCATTACTTCAGAGGAATCAAGCTATGCGACAATAACAGAAACATAGTATATATAAAAGGTAGCGTAAATACGGCCACTCCCAGTGCACAATCAAACCCTTGTCGGAGCTTGGTAAGTCCGGCAAGGTAAATTACAGTCTCAGAGATAAAAAAAGGAACCTAGAAACCAAATAATCGCCTGGGGTTTGAACTTCAAACAATACTGAATAATCATATAACTATAACAGTTCGTACTCATGTTAAAACGCTTCTAAAAGACCCAACCAGGCTGAAGAAAAACTCAGCAGTTCGGCAAGCAAGTCTTCCCATATAGTTCCAGAGGGAAATAGATAACCCGAAGCTTTACATCATAAGAATTACAACTATCATGAATGAACGACAACGAGAATACAACTCGGCAACATTAGTCAGACCCATAAGGGTCGAACCTATGGCATCGATCTACGGAGTGTTTCCCTGGCCAGGAATACCATATCCGCACATGCCTTTAACAGAGAACGATAAAGTCCCTGACAGGAAAAGAAATAAGAATTAAAACTCGACTCTGGTTCTTGACCGAGTTAATTAGATTTCTTTTCGGGTGTCACTGATTCTTACCTAATAGTCGCTCCTTCTGGAGTAGTGACCCTATAGTCCCCTGCCGCCGCGTAAACTTCCAACCTGTTCAAGAAATCGTTTTGAATGAGAAACCAATCAGAAATACATTTGCCAGAATACTGTAACTTCGAATAAGAAACCTCAGTGAAGGGGGTTACCTGATAAACGAGTGAGAAGTTCAGAGCGAAAAGCCGAAAGCTGCATCGCCTTCCGCACAGAAGGTGTATAAAAATTCAGAGCAGAATGCTGGGAGCTGCATCGCCTTCACCCGAGAAGGCTTACGCTATGAACTACATCGACATGGGTGGCTTCGTTGGAAGAACAGACACCATGGTTGAGCGCGGCACTGCAAACCTCGAACAATAAACAAATGAGCCTCTCAAACCCTAAGGTACCTCGTATAGATGGCAAATGGAACCTACGCCGTTCGATCTCTAGAGTGAATCCACAACGTCAATCCATTTAGTAATCCCGAGGAGTTTGCGACTGTAGCTGTAGCATTAAATCAAGCCGGCTACTCCTGAGATCAACGTCCGGATCAGAGGTGGAGTATTCGAGGTAGGACCAGTTGTCCACCTCTCAGACCATCGACATTAAAGAGACAGGATCCGTTAAAGGGTCGCTGTCAGTATAATCATACGGGAAAAATCAACTCGTATGCCGAGGGTGGCGATGACTTAAAAACAACCATAATGCTGATATTACATTCCCGCCAAGATTAATGGATGGGTTAGAACATTTTAACATTTACCAATTATGACTAATTTATTCACCCATAGGATGTAAGGTTAGGTAATAAAAAAAAAAAAAAATTGGTGTTATTTATTAGTTGGTTAGAGGGTTGTGACATGTGGTATCAGAGCCCAGTTACAGCACTGAGGCCTCTGGGTAAGATAACAATGACATATAAGGACACTATAGTAAATGTATAAACATTTAGTAGTATAATATGATCATTCTCATTATTGCCCTTGAATTTTTTTGTGTTATGATGAAGCACAGGATCAGGGTTCTGAGGACGGCAGCATGAGGAGGGCAGATAATACATCTCGACGACCTGTGATGGGGCAGGGCGTGCCTGGCCCTGAAAATAATCCAGAACTGTGGGTACAACTTGGGGAAGAAGCCAGAATCACAAATCAAGCAATTCTGGAAATAGTACAGGAACTTAAGAACGAGATGGCTCGACTGCGAGAAGATAATGCCCGATTAACGATAGAACAAGAAAGAATTTTGAAAAGTTTGTCCGACAGAAAAAATCAACCACCAGTTAATCCTAGTGCAGAACAACAAAGAATGTCTGAAGAACAGAACCATCATATACCTCCCGAAGGATCGGAGGAGCAGGAGGAACGTTCCGATAATGCATTTGAACAACAAACCTCGAAAAGACAAAGGGTGGAACTACAAGGGGAATTTCGCAAGATTAAGCCACCACATTTTGACGGAGAACAAGAAGAAGCAGCTGAAGCATGGTTAATCAATATGAACAAGTATTTTCAGCTTTATGAATATGACCACAATCTTAAAGAACAATTGGCTATTTTTCAATTACAGGGAAAGGCCACCTTATGGTGGGAGGAGGTGAAGATTGTAAAAGGAGTTACTGAGCAGACCATTACTTGGGATAATTTTCAAAGGTTCTTTAAAGAGAGATATTTAACTGAGTGCTTCTACGATGAAAAGGCGAAAGAGTTCCATGATTTGTGATTGGGGCAGCAGACTATGGACGAATTCATCACCCGTTTTACTTCCTTACTCCGATACGTGCCATATATAAGGGAGGAAAAAGAAAAGGTGCAGCGATTCTTTAGCAGCTTACCACCATATATGCGGGAGAGGATTGAATTTGACAACCCAAAATCAATGGATGAGGTAATCCGTAAGGCTAGAATCTGTTATCAACAAAGTAAGCAAAAAGGGGAAGCTGCTGGCAGGAAATGGAATGAGAAAAAGAGCTTTAAATCAGTTGGAAACAACAAAGGAAATCGCAGCAATGGAAGTAAGGGGAATGGCAAAGGACCAAACAGCAGAATTGTAGCAAGAACTACATCTAAATTTAGAGCTGCAAATGAGTCCAAAGTCAGCGAACAACAACCAAGGTTGGACAGTGAAGGGGCAACAAGGCCCCCGGTGCAATGCTGGGGTTGCGAGCAACCCCATTACATTAAGAACTGTCCACAGCGAAAATGGACTGAACAGTTATCCCAAATTCATGAAGCCTCAACAGTCGGCGAGGTTGGACGTAGTGTACCCAGAATTAATGCGGCTTTGGAAGACTAGCAGGCGGAATATCAGCCAACCATGGTCGAATTCGAAGGTAAAATCTCAAACCTTATCATAACTGTTTTAATTGACCCCGGGGCTACACTAAGCTATGTGAGCCCAAAGGTGGTGGAACGTTGTAATTTACAATCTGTTAAATTTAAAAACCCATGGCTGGTACAATTAGCTACAGGAGCCAAAAGACGAGTGACAGCCAAAGTTAACGACTGCTCTTTTACTATAGCAGGTCAGCCAGTAACGACTGAATTGAACATGCTTCCTCTTGGCTCCTATGATATTCTAATCGGTATGGACTGGTTGGAAAAACACTGGTCATTAGTTGAT